>SJJU01011502.1:0-22551 GCA_012932125.1 Conopomorpha cramerella
ACATTAGACGATACGTTTTGATCTCAGTTTTACCACAGTCATGATTGTGATTGACGGATTTCCTATCGTCTAATATAGTGAATGATGTTTGAATTAGTATTAGTAGTCATTCCATAAATCATGACTGATGGAAATTGTATTGTCTAATGTATGTCTTAGACTAAAATTGGGATTAAAATTATATACAAAAGTCAAATAATATTTCATTTAATTGCTTCATAACCAAAGATATTTAGGTCCTAAATTACCACATAAGGTATTCGTTAATTTTTCTAGCCAGGTTGAACCCTCAGAATGTCTAAATGTCTAGTAACTTAACTTAAACCGAGTCATAAAGGAATCGAGTCAAAAAAAGAAAAAAATACTAGATTTTTTCTCTTAAAGAAGGTGTTTAATAATCGAAGATAAAACGCCTCTTTTTGCCAGTGACCGGTTAACTGTTACGAGTATGTACCCTTGAGGACGTCGCGGGCTATAACTATCCGCTACCCACTTGTACGTAGCTAGAAATGTGCTAGAAATGTCAAGGAATGTTACAAGTACTGGGTGAAAGAGTACTGAGCGATGTATTATTAATTACATGTGTGCGATGAATTGTTTTGATACTTTGCTCTAGTACTCTACAAAATAATATCTATTTTTTTACTTTTCGCTTTTATTTTGCTCTGGTATTGTTTAAGAGTATCTTACTGTTTTTTATTTTTATTAAGTTAACATCATATCAATCTTAGGCGTGAGGTGACGGCGAATAGAATGCATGTGTCACCACCCCAGCCCAACTTTCAGGGGTCGTAAGAGGCGACCGAGGGAACTCTCCAGAGAACGGGCAGCAGCGCTCTCTGTGAGTTAAACCACAACACCACTGCGATCGTCAAACAGCCGGCCAAGCGTGGCGATTATTAGCATTTCCCCCAAAAGATCACGGAAATCATTTGAGGGAGGCCCTCATCCAGCAGTGGACGTCATGTGGCTGATGATGATGAACACCATTCATGAAGGACAAATTAATCAATTGTCATAAGCCTTGTGGTATTCGCTAAGTCATAATATGCGAAATTTGGTATGTGGGCGACCGGGATGGACTGGCCATGACACAGGTTCCAGGAAACCTGCTTCCGGTATAGTGCTTTAGTGACGAGCGGAGGTATTTATTATGTTTGTCTAAGTGTGTTTCATTAGTCATGTACACCAATGTTCCGAATTTTTTTTAATAGCAAAACAGACATTTTTTAATATGTATGTACAGTCGAACCAACTGATTCATGACCCACCATAAGGCGATTTTCCTTCTCACATTAGAATATGATAAGATCTAAAAATCGCGAGGTTCCTCCATACTGATTACTTGTCAGTGTCAGGCTACTGGTTCACACCAACCTCGGGACACATGTCAGTTGGGTGTTAACTGTCATATGGCAAATTTTATGTAGTTGAAAAGTAAAATATTTGACAGCTTCAAGTGTTTTGTTTGTCACCTGTGGACAAAATCAGCGCGAAAACATTTTATGCCGTGATAACAAAGATTTATTGCATTGGTCTGTGAACTGACGTGACATAACGGCCTCCAGATTAAAAACGTCCTATGTATTAAAGAAGAAACTCTACAAATTGTGTCTTGAATCAAATTGTTCGACTGTACCTACATAATATTTTAAATTAGCTTACTAGAGCTATACTTACATCAAACATTAAAAATAGTTGATGTAAGTATAGCAAGTAAGCATACTTTGTAACACTTTTTGATTATACGAGAACATTTTGATTATCGTATACACGTGGACATTCGATTTAAGATTATAGAACTTTATTGTTATCAGCTAATTCAAACTTTCATATACCCGAAAGTGTTAAGCAATCGTTTTCCAACATTTTCTTGCAGATTTATCCTCACCCTCTAGGATTAATTTACGCGAGTAAAAGTATGTACGCATTACAATTCTTTCTGTTTAGAAAGAATTCCCGTAAATTGGTAATTATATTACCAATCTTTGTTTTCTTGTCCGGTTAATTTGTACCAGAATCTATTCGGAGAAGTCGTTTCCAATTAAGTAACTAAGTTATAAGGCAAAAGGTGACAGGAAATGTACACCAGACACCTACATCATTATCTATATTCGATGTTACTCCCAAGTAGGCGTCCTAAATAAAAATAAAAATGATTATGTCTCGATATAAATAACAAACATATTTGTACTGGGTATCACGGCGCGACTTTATCAAAGATACCGATATAATACATACCTAACTAACTATACCTTTCATAGTGCGAACCGACAGGATGTGGAATGACTTGATGGAGAGTATTTCCTGAGCAGTACAGTCTAAAGGTCTTCAAGTAGCGGGTAAATAGGTACCTAATGAACAAGTGTGCTCCATCGTAGACCTCCTCCGCTGCGTAACGTTTAAAAAAAACCTTTCTAGAAATAGTAGATACTTATAAGAATTTCTCTCTCTTCTACGCTATATGGCTGTGCCCATCAGGATCTACCTCTATATTGTAATTGCACTAATCATTAACTTACCACCTAAGAGTACCATTGTATCACGCAAAAATAAATTAAAAATTGAGAATAGCTTCAGTTTATATCCGCTACGTTGTTGACTAGTGACCCTCTTCGGTTTCAATGTCTAAGTACGCTGTAACGATGTACGTACGTACACGTGACGTAACTGATTTACTTTATTAAATAAACCTACAGGGTCTATTTTATGCTTCTGGCTTAAAGCTATTCATATGCATAGCTTTAATCCAGCATAAGAACTAACTAATTTTAAAAAATCACGAGTTCTATATAGTTCAGACAAACTTCGTGAGGAGATAAAATATAGACTGGGAAAATGGAGTATCCCGCGAATGAAACTGTGAGATGTAAACTACATACATAGATATAGTCCACGCCTGTTTCCCAGACCGGTAGGTAGATTACAGATCTCTATCTGTCACGTTACTGACATATCGCTTTCGCTTCATCTACATTCATACATATTTTCATACATGATCTCCGGTTTCCAGTACGTACAACTACTTGGTAAATATTTAAATTTAATGGATCAGGCTCGATTATTTCGATTCCCGTAATAACGTATATAAAAAACCATAGTCGGTATACTAAAACCTCCATAGTAAAGCACTGTAAAAACAAACGACAAGACATTTGACGCGCTGCTATTCGTTAACACAACCGAAACCACATTCAGCGTGACATAACAGCCAATCGCAGCGCTGTTCTTGACGCATGCTATGCTTCGCCTATTAATTTATATTACCGCGTTACGACCTATTTGCTTTTACAACCACCTCTGCAGTGACCATGTTGATGTAGATGATACGGGGCGTTTCCGTAACTCGACGTCCAGTGCGCCTATTGTGCGTGATTTGGGTGGCGCTACTCCAACCACCCCAGCTCCTCGAGGAACCGTAACAAACCTTGTGTTTGTGTCCTTGATGATCTCCTGCAGGGATCGTCGCTGTTCTAGTTGAGTCGCCCTATATTTTTCCACAATCTGGCACTCCAGTAAGATGTGTTCCGTTGTCTCCTCTGCCTCCATGCATTCTCTGCAAAGTGGGCTGTCTGTAAGTCCTAAATTAAAAAGATGTTTATCGACCGCAGTGACCATACATTTATTAAAATTGTCAATATAAATTAAAATTGTACCTAAGTTTAGTGACATAAGGTCCAGGTTTAATCATACCATCACGTCCTCTCTCTCACTCACTCTATTTCAGAGCGTGCACGGAGGCGGATGAATCAGCCGCCCACATTGGGCTGAAGTTCGTAGAGGTGGCAACCTTACAGCAAACTAACTTCGTTAACCTAGGTCGCTCCTAGAAGTCGGCGGGATCATAAAGAGTCTGTTTGGCTTCTTGAGGGAGCTGGGTTGGTTAGGTAAATTGTCGTTTCGTATGACACATTAATTTATTATTTTATATTTACATCAAAACACTTTTATATATCAAAAGCCGCAATAGTAAATATAACTCTCATGATTGGATTAGATAATAATATCATAAAAACACCCATCGATGTATCAAAAAAAAACAACAACATATTAATTATTAGAAAAAAATACCAATTTATTTGCTTATTTTTTTAAATTAGGTAAGCCAACAGGTAATGGATGAGTAAATCTCATTTAAATTTACGATTTAATAAGTACATAATATAACTGGAAATATTATTATTTCGCACCTATTGCCGTTGCATGCGGTGTTTTCTTTTATACACACTTTAATTTAACCATCAATAACGTTGGGTCAAATACGCTTGGTGGACATTTCCTACCCCGCTTTGGGAATTAAAGGCGTGTAAAAGTATTGCTACTTTTGATAGACTGAAATAAAATAAATAATACATGAAGCTAAAAACGCGACGACGTGGACCAGAAGTGTGGTCGTCAGTGCCCCAAAAAGGATTGAGTTGGCAACAAAACAGGGATGAATGAATCAGATTTCAATGGAGTTAATTCACGTTGAAGAGAGGCATACGGAAAAGTACGTCTCCAGAGAATGGTCAGTCCGTCCAAAGGCAGGTAAGGATTGGTTGGTTGACTGTTTGAAAGAAACCTAAGGTGTTGTTTGGTGCTAGTTCCCTGAAAGGAACAAAATACAAAAGGTAAAACTTCTAATTTGTGCCACACCCAGCACCGAATGTAATGGGATCACAAAATTGGGAACGTTGCGCGTCATAGGGTGTGCTCTGACGTAAACAGCCCACGGTATGTCGCGGCGACATAGCAACTGATAAAATCGTCCAGGGCTGTTTTAAATTTGTTGTATCGAAGGGTTAATGACATTCATTTTTGAACATTGAATGTATGTGACGTGTGTACGGTCGGCCAGGAAAATTCTCTACCACCGTAAAGTTTGAACTTACGTGATTATAATTTTATTTTTATTTAGCCCGTTTTTGTGTCCCACTGCTGGGCAAAGGCCTCCCTCTGTTTCCTACATTCCTCTCGATTTTGAGCCACCTGTTGCCACCCCGGGTCATATTTGTCTAGGTCGTCCCGCCATCTCCGTTTGGGCCGACCGCGTCTTCGGTGCCCGTCGTTAGGTATCCAGTCAGTGACGGTTTTCGCTCACCGATTTACATCCATTCGGCTGACATGGCCGGCCCAGTCCCATTTCAGTTTTGCGGTTGCAACTTCCAAATATGTGATTATAATTCGATAGGAATATTTTCTTTCTTGGTCACGGCATGACATGTCAACTGCTGGACTGATATCGCCTATTTTTTTTTGTTTCCACGAGAAGATTACTGAAAAAGTTAATATTAAGAAAATTGCAAATAAAATACAACTTGGAAATCAATATTCATTACTTCGGACAGGATAACCTAACGCCTGTCTGACGTCGGTAAGTCAGACTGCTTTATAATGTGCTCTTTTTAACCATGAGATAGAGAACACAAAACTAAGCGGATGCTTCACACTACTGCAGCTTCCACTCACACCATGCAGCACCGGGGTTCATCTCAACTTGCCAAACGGGCCATTCTCGGAAGACTAGCGCGTCTTATTGCTTTTAGAAATTGGGACAAATATGTAAGGGTAATATAGTAAACAACACATCATCCTTTTCATATTTAATTAGGTCACCTTTTACGGCAAAAAATTACAAATTTGGATGAACGCATAATATCAGCACGAACGTCATTTAATAATTTTAAAGAAAAAAGAACCGATATCAATCAGTACTAGTTGCCCGCTCATACAAAGTTTAAAGTTCCCCTCGATTTATCGGGTCTACCATTATCAAATTCTCATTTCATTACCATGCGACCTTTTCCAAGGATAAAATATCATAAAAATCGGTTTGGAGACGGCAGAGTTATCGGCAAATAAAAAAGCATATACAGAGTGTAAAATGACCCCCTAGCAATTGTCTTAGATATGTTGTTGGGTTTCGTCAATATGAACATGGATCTCTTCAAACTCAGTATACGGTTGAATTGGGAAAGACTACGTTTTTGAAGTCTCTTAGAAATTAATACACTTCACGTCTTCCATCAACATTATTTCCCGCATTTTTTTACTAGTTACTAGTATAACAATCATTTTCTTTTTAGGTATTTTTCGCTCTTGAACATTTCCCCTCTGTTGTTATATGATGTGATGATGACCTCGATGACTATTAATTAGCAGTATATACTAAGCTCCACAATAGGATTTGTAGGCTGCGTATTGATAATCCCTCCTGCGTCACAAATAATATGATAATTAGCCCTATATTAGTGAATGTACGAGGCCGTACGCATTGACTCCTGAATATTTTGTTTAGGTAACCAAAAAATATCATTACATAAGTAATTCAATACAACTGTGGGCTCGTCGCAGTTATGTTCTTTGGAGCTTCCTTAGGTTAATTTTAGTGTAGGTATAGGTCGCCATACTATGTTTTCCTTCACAGTAAGAAAGTTGCTTAGTGTTCATCTATATAGAACTCCTGACTGATTCATCACTGACTCATCAACCAGTCCAGACCCTTATCCCAAGAAAGCTGAAATTTAGCATTTTACGTGAGAGAAGAAAGAAATTAAAACAAATTAAACACGGTAATTTTTAAATTTAGGTTCTCTAAATGACGTAAAAGAAATTAATTCGAACCGGGGACGATTACTTTTGTTTTAGTCATAAATGACGTTCATCAAGTTTTGTGTTATTCTACTGTATATCTGTATGTTATAACACTTATAACGATGAAATAAAGAAATTTTGATTTGATTTGATTTGACGGGTACTGAAAGTACGCATAATAAATCGCAGGCCATTGTGTAATTCAAGACCTGCGACAAGATGCGGCTTAGCCTCCTGTAGTATTTATGCTCAGTCGGCATGGATCAAGTGACGTGTTTTATGAAAATAAACTTGACAGTAACTAAATTCGATAATACTTATTCCCACCCACTTTCCCATCACTGTGATTCCGGTTAGAGCCAGGATCTACAGCGGCATCCCGGGGGGGCCTAGCCTTCTGTCTTGAATCCCACGTAGGTAGTTATTAAACTAAAGACGGTATAGAAATAAGAGGAAAAAAAAATAAATTCCAATAAATTCGATAATGTTAAAGTTTTGTCACTTTTAAACATACCTACTTCAATGTTTGCTCTTATTTTAACTATCGTTATCGTCTGTTCCTGTCCAACTTACTAGGGATTACGGAGGAGAATTTAAGTATGTACTTTAAATACATTTCACACACAGTTATGTGAGCCCAGGATACCAGGTGCTATGGTGCCAGAGGCAGAACACATCAATAATTTTAAATGAATAGACAGATAGAAATAAAGAAACACAGAACAAATGCCTCAGCTCACCACAGAAAACATTATGTGGGCTGCGGGAATCGTACCCGCGACTGAAGAGGCTGGTGAATTTTTTTTTTTTTTTTTTTTTTAATCACCATCTCTGCCTGATGTTAAGCAGCCGATGTTGGTCTTACGATGGAGCACATACTTGCTTCAGTATTTACTTATTCACCCGCGACTTGAAGACCTTCAAACTATTTCTGCGCAGGAAACACAGAACTCGGCAAAGGTCGTTCCCACATCTGGCGGTTCGCACTATGAAAGTGACGCAAACGTTTGGTTTCGCGTAATAAAACAAAACATATAAAATGCTAAATTTTATTAACTAAAAATCATAATCCTAAATCACAGTCCATAGTGCGTCAGCCGTTATGAGTAATAGATGTTCAGTAGTATATGGGAGCTGCGGCGGCGTAGGGTGAGGCGTACGCTGCCGGGTACGCCGAGTACGCCACACCGGGTGCGGAGTACGCCAGCGGGGCGGCGGCGTACGGGGAGGCTACGGCGGCAACGGGAGCGCCTACGTAGTCACTGACAAGGAGCTGGGGCTTGGGGGCCGCGAAAGCCACAGCCAGCAGAGCGAACAAGGTTACCTGTTGAAGATAAAAAGTGTACTTAAAATATCAGCATAATTATATACATGGTAACATAAGGGTGCAGCATTTTTTCAAAGTCGACATACTTCTGCGATTCCGATAGTAAGTAAACTTAACTTAAAAATAAATAAACCTTTTTACCTGATAAAAGTCTTTTTTTGTAATAATGAAGCGACTCGAGACTTTTATGCGACGCGAGAGAATATTAGACTTTCAGAGTGAACAGAATGCTGTTTGTGATTTCTTTAAGGTACTAATGCTACTTAGTGGCATGCTTTTGGGACTATTACGGTAAGTAAGCATGATTGGGAAGTAGAAAAATTAATAAGTTGCTTTTTTCTGGCCAGATGAATAGGGAAGAAACTGGCATCTTTCCTAAAAGTCGAGAATACAGTCCACAATGTAGATATGGCCACTATATTATTTCAGAGACAGTTTCTTGAAGTGTAATTAATTTTAAAATGCAAAAGGAACATCAATTCCATTTTTGGTTAGAGACCCCCTTTAATCACAATTATTATAAAATGATTTGGTATGATTCAATAAAATGTAAAAATAGTATTAAAAGTTTAAAGAACAACGAAGATAAGCATTCAGCTTACCTTCGTTGTTTGCTCGTCGTTTCGACACAGTTACATGTGTCGTAGTAATACCCGGTTTAAACTTTGGGTAAAATAACATTAAAAGATGTAAGCACTATTAATTAATCTAAATTTTATTATCTCCGAAAAAAATTGTTTCTTCTATGTGATGAGAATTTGGAAAATGCTTACAAACAAATTTAAATGCATGTTTATCTATTCATATCAAAATGAATAAAAAAAACTAAATTGCATAAATCTTCTTTCTAAATATTTTTAACACATGTTGAGAAAAATAATTCCCATGGATCCGGAAAATCTAATTTTCCCGCGATTGATATGGATATGGTTCGTAAACTAAAAACTATATTTTAACGTTAGGCACAAGAAACTCACTAAGCAAATGTCCACCAAGCGTATTTAACCCAACGTAACAGGGGGTGAGCCCATCGCCGTTATAGGGTTCTAACAATTGGTCAAACGCTTGTTTTTTAATGATAAAAAAAAATTGCGATATGCGGGTTTCATCACGATGTGGTTCTTCACCGCATGAGCGTTGCGTTGAGCACATAGGCTCTGTAAATTAGTTTTGATTAAAATAATGTTAATACTCACGATTTTAGAGAACATCTTGTCTATTGCGATTCGTACGAGCAAATCATACGGAATCGCTGTAACAAGCGAGCTTTATATTCAAAACATGGCCTTGGCAGTAGACGATAATCCAGCTTGTTGTGTTTTTTTGTTTATACATTACATAACTTGAACTATGTAGCCGAGCAATTCTCATACAACGTTGTAGTGAACCTGTATTGTATAGGTTCATCAAACAAAGTGACAAACGCCTCTATGTTAGTTTTAGGTCGTTGATCTCCCTAGTATCCTGTTCATCCGATATGGTCAACGAAAGAAGAAAAAAAGTAAGGTGTGTGACAGTGTTTTGGTCGAGTCTATTTATCAATCATGTTATTAATATAGTAGAGTTAATAATAGCCACAGCAGAGAAAATATATTTTAATTTATTTATACAGAAAAGAAAAACATCACATAACAGGCTACAGGAATGCGTAATGCGTTTGAATAGATATATAATAATATTTAAGTACTGTAATCTACTATATAAAAATAAGTCGGGTTTTCCTCCCTGACGCTATAACTCCAGAACGCACGAACCGATTTCCACGGTTTTGCAGTCGTTGGAAAGGTCTCGGGCTCCGTGAGGTTTATAGCAAAGAAAATTCAGGAAAAAATTCAACAGAAAAGCGGGTAAACGAAACGAACCCATCTGGTGGCGAAACGGAGTTCGCCGGGTTTGCTAGTTATAACATAATCATTACTTATTCCCCAAAAAGGGGATGGGCAGAACCTCAAGAGTCATTTAGAATCACTTCTGAACACACTCAGCCTGAATAAAACTAAATTTCCAGAATATATAGTCGGTTCCTACGACATTCCAGGAAGAAAGACAGCCAATGTCTTCTATGTACATCCCAGATCAGCATGAGATAAACCCTGATTTCTCCCTTACAACGGGTTGGGCAACAGTGATAAACTTTGGGCCTAAGAAGAAGAAACAGTAAAATAACTTGGTAGGTAGACGGGCCCGTTGGTGTAGTGGTGAGCATGTCTGCCTCTGCTCCGTAGGGTCGTGGGTTCGATTCCCACCGCTGACAGGTGCTTAGGTGATGAGCTTTTTTAAGTACTTGTTGGATGTGCCTGGGTGTTTTATTTATAAAAGTATATATAGAAATGCAAAAAAATATACATATAAGTAAATATATCTCGTTGTCTGATTTCCATAACACAAGTGCTTTAGCTACTTAGCATGGGATGGAAGGAAAACTTTGTAGCCTGATTGGTTTACAATCAAAGCATTTAACACATTTTTCGAACACTCAACTTAAAACAGTAGGACTTTTATTATTATTGTTAATGCTCTATGAACAAGCGTTTGACATCAGAAATCAACGGACTTTAATGTGCCACGATCCTGGCAACTCTCTTTTGCCTCTTCCACGTTCATACATCCACGCCGGTTTCGGGTACTCAGTAATGTAGTACTGTTTTTTTTGAGCACGTTAATCAGAGAGGTAGGTAATTATAGATCATCTTAGAAGTAAAGGGCAGCAGCGTTGCTTAGTGAATTAAATACCTACATGTTTACGTCACGTAAACGGGTTATCTTCTGGAGTGTGAAAAATGGGTTGAATTCACTGAACACTTGTATTTAGGGCGATTAGGTAGGTACATGTTCCGTAAGGATCAAATGTTATGTGTACTTTTATGAGTCATGTCTGTATTATTTTAATTAAGTAAACATCAATAAGTTTGAACAAAAATGAATCGATATCAACAAGTGAAAAATTATAGTATATTAGTAATACTGTTTTCTTAAAGCCGTAGTCAAAATTAACTCGATAAAAAATACCAAAATCGGAAGTTCTGAGGTAATAATAAGTACAGTCGAAATGAGAACATCCCCATATTTTCATCATCGTCATCAGCCAAATGACGTCCAATGCTGGACGTGGGCCTCCCAAAATTATTTCCATTATCATTTGGGGGGAAATTCCAATATCGCCAGGATTGGCAGACGGGTCGGCGATCGCAGTGGTGTTGTGGTTTAACTCACAGAGAGCGCTGCTGCCCGTCCTCTGGAGACTTTGAAGTCCGATAACTAAGTGCAATATGAACATTCTGCGTATGTATAACTAAAGATTCAAACCCAACGCAAAGATGCATCAATTTAGGTCATTTCATCAATATTATGTACATATACGTTATTGAACTTAAGGTTTTATTATGCTGTAGATTTTTTTACTGAAACACCTTGACAGATATAAAACAGATTAAAGTACTTGGTTTGCTCCTGCCTCCTACCTTTCGATATACTCAACCAAATATGGAGAGGATTACAATTATGTACAATCAAATAGGTCGATTCTATTTATATACTTAGAGCTAGATTGCTAACGATAAAAATTCCAACAATATTAAATAAGTATATTAATTAAGTAAATAATATCTTTTTTTGTTTTTCGAGGATTTGGTTTGTGAACCTATTTCGATGATTCTTTTTTGGTTGGTAATCAAAATCTTCAAAGATTTTTGGAGCAATAATCAGTGCTCAAGTGCTGCTTGAGCATAGTTTGTCTCTATTAGGGCTCCCAGGCAAATCCGTGATGCGATGTGATACGATTCCGCATCACTTGAGCATGTGACGAGTTCCCAGATATTTGTGGAAGCCCTTACACAAACAGGATAATAGGAAGACGAACGTTTACTTGAGCAGAGATTTGTAATTAAGGGGAAATTGAGAATACGGGTATAACAGCCTTACTAATAATGAATTTACGAGCTGTGTATACAGTCTGCATAACAAATTGTGAGTGTAATGTGTTTTTTACACTTCAATGCAATAACCACCTGATAAGAAATCTGTAACTTTGCATAAAAAATGCACAAAGCTTAAACGACCCGAGACCTTAGTTTAACGAGTGTGTAAGAAAGAAAATGGCGGCTGAACACAAGGGTTTTGGTTAAATTGCATTGAAAAGGGATATATCTTAGATACTACTTTAGTATACATTGACGACTCTCTGCTACCTGTAAGGTAAACGCATCTATTTTTAGTTTACCTTTTCCAAATTAGGTCACAGAGTCACTTAACAAAATTACTAGCATTGTTTTGAGCGTCTCAAAGTATTTTTTTTCTTGCAATATTAACAAAAGATGTGCTTAAAATTCTATTGCCGTAGTGTTTGCGCACTGTGAGTTGACTTTGATTCCCTCTGAGACTGTACTGAGGTCTTACCAATGTATACATTTGTAGTTAAGATGAGCTTTTTTTTCCAGTATTTGGCATAGAAATGCAAGTTTACATCATACTAAAGTTGTCACTTTTAACATGACCGGGTAAGATTATGTATATGTTGTATGTATAGTGTAGTTTTTCCTTTATTGTTCCTAACAATATCAAGGACATTGCGTACATATAAATGTTAGTGAAAAAAATTGTTCTTGCATAGTATTACCGCCGGGAACATCATCTACTGTTGTGTCTTTTTTTTAAATAAACAAAGTCGTTCAACCGAAAATGTTCGCCAAAGTCGTAAGTATTACTTACCTATTTTATAAAAATATGTTGCATAACTCGGGAACGGCTGGACCGATTTCCCTAGTACTTTTTTTGTTGTGTAGGTATATTATTATCAACAGCAGTTTATTATAAAAAATATTATCAATACTTATATTTGTTTTTTTTTAATAAAAAATAAATACACACAGACCTTTTAATTCCAAAGCGGGGTTGCCTCTCTGTTTATATTTTATAGGGATCACAAAACCTTGCGGTATTTGCATTTCATCACCATGTTTTCTTATGCCGTAGTCTATAATTCATGAAAAAATACCCACTCAGTATAGCCGGTCTCAAACTCACAACCCGTCGATTGCAAGACCAAGTACTCGACGACTAGGGAACGCTTCTAATCCTAATGCTAGGCATTTGGAAATGCCCATGTTTCACCAAGTCTAACACAACGTGATAGAGGAGTGAGCTGAACACCATTATAGGCTTCTAAAACCTTGTGGCAAGGGGGTTTCATTCCGATATCCCCTGACCCTTCACCGTATAAGCGTTGCGTTGGGTTCATAGATTCTGAAAAAGAGTTCCTTTGGTACACGCTCAGAGAATACAAGCCAGCTGGTTGCAAGTCCGAGGGCCTGACTACTGGCCCACTCACAATTGTGTTGTAACCCTTCTTATTCATTTTTAGGTGATCGTGTTCGCAGTACTCGTAGCCATGGCCATGGCGAAGCCGCAACTGTACTCAGGCTACGGTTATGGGGATTATTCAGGCTACGCGGCAGGAGGTTACCCAGGCTATTATGGCTATTCGGGTTATGCCAATAGCCCAACCGCCTATTCTGGATATGGCTATGGATCCCCCGGATATGGTTTTGGTTATGGCTATTATTAATTTTGTTTTGCGACAAAAATGCTTAAATTAAGAATAATTATGTAATAAAATGTCTTTATTGGTTGTTTTTTGATTAAAAATATGATGAATTATTTTTTTTTGTAGATAAATGATATGTTAATATTATCTAAAGTGTTTTGATCATTTGTAGTTAACGAATTACTTATGATACAAATTGTAAAATAATTACATTACACAAAAACGTTTCTGAGAAAAACTGTTTTATCATTATTTATTTAAGTACCTATAAAGTTTGAATTATCATTCAGTACTTTATTATAGGTAATAAATATAATAAATAAATCTAAGCAAAAAAACAAAGTGTCGTTTTCTAATCCCGAACACGTTTCTTACATTTTTTTTCGCTACTTGTGACATCATACTAGCTTTGTACACATACTTCTAATATAAGTAACTGGCTTGATAAATTACTTAAGTAGACGATTCGGTGATAAGAGGTGATTTAAGATACTCAGATTTCCTGGAAGGTATGTGGATGACATAATGCTTGGATTTAGAGGTGTTTGATGTAGTTAGAGATAGGGTCGATATTTTTCTAAACACTAAATTTAAAATCGACGAATGGTCCTGTGCCTTGCTCTACCAATGTAGGCCGTGTATGAAGATTTACGTGAATCTACGATTAATAAAGAATATTTATCGTCAGGCACATAAAATCTAGTCTTGTGCCTTGCTCCACCTATGAAGATTGCCAGCCAGTGCAGTAACACGTGAATCTACGATGAATAAAGATGATATCGTCAGGCAAATAAAATCAAACCTGGAAATCTCCACTTGGAGAATAGTTGAAAGAAGTAAAAACATTTACTTATTTCTACATAGGGTATAACACTGGCATTTGGCGTGATCTCTACTTTTTTCAGTTATATTCTGTCGGATAATGCCATTTTTCTAATCAGTCATTTTCTTAGTAAGTAGAAAATAGCATTCACAGTTTATTTTTGCCAAAACGTGTGGCCGTATGTGTCTCCATGTATAACTACTGCACTTCAAGCGAACCTCTCAAAATAGACTTCTTAAATGTATGCAATATAAACACAAAGACATTAGCCATCGTAGTAATTAAAGAATATTGCTATGTTAATTAAATCAGGTGTTTAATATTAAGTACGTTTTTTACGCAACAAAGTAATACAATCTATCAAAGTGACAATGACAACCTCTTTAAATATTTAGGGTTCTATTGTACAAAAAAAAAACTAAAGCAGAAAAAAAAATATTTTGGTTTCGAGCGTGAATAACGTAGGGCAGCCGCACACGGATAACTTGGCAACTTGGAGAGAGTTATGTATGACTTTTGCTTAGTTATACTAAGCTTAACTTGTGTAAATGTAGTAACTTTAGGTTTTAAGATACTTGAATCAAATCGAAGCTCTGTCATTTCCTACTTTTTTTTACCGCAGTCCGTTAGCTTTTGGAACATATTATTTTGTGATTTACAAATGCAGCAATAAATACACATATCTGCTGAATCACTGCACATACCTTTCCAGCTGAAATTATAAAGTCGAAATTAAGAGCTACAATAGTGACTTGTCTCTGTTACTTCTGTTCAGATTGACAAGGACAGTGTCAGTTTGAGAAACTTTTTGAGTGAGACATCATCATCATCGTCAGCCCATATTTGTCCACTGTTGGACATAGGTCTCTCCAATTGCACGCGACTGATCTGTTTTCGGCTTTTCGCATCCGACTTCTGCCAGCCATCCGGCGTATATCATCAGTCCACCTTGCACGTCCTACACTCCGTTTGCCGAGACGCGGTCTCCACTCGAGAACTCGTTTGCCTCAACGGTCATCGGTTTTGTCGGGTGAGACAGTAATACAAAATTACAGGGTAGTGTATTTTAAAATCTGATGACTGTAAACTATTTGACGACCACGACGTGAGAAATTTATTTTGAATTTGTTCATTTTAATTTTTTTGCTTCAATGAGGAGTTTTCTCTGTCAAAGATAGTTGAAAATGAAAGAGATGAAACTACTTTATTCTATGATCGTTCGCCTTCGAACACGCTCTTTTGTTGTTTTTTTTTAAAGAAACTTCTTGATTACGAAATTGATTCATGAAAATAATAAATTAAAAATTCTGTGACTATCCGTGTACGATCAGCTTTAACTGTGTTTAAAAAAACACACACATATTAAGAATGAGTCAAACTCGCGCATGTAAATATAGGTATTTTCTATGGGATTTAAAATAACCTTTAAATGACTTTTTTTTGTTTATCATATTAACCATATTGAAAGGGTGACACGTGTAAGAGATTAAAACACCTATTTAGGTACCCTTTAACACTAACCGAGACCTAAACGCGGAACCTTACACAGATTATTATTAGGTACTACGAGCTACTGACTCGGCAAACATTGTTTTACCAATATACATAATTAATAGTGTTTCTCCGCTACTTTTTGCATGTATTACAAATATAAACCTTCTTCAAGAATCACTCTATCTGTTATAGAAAAATATGTGCGTAGTTTGAAAGATCAGATCTGAAGACAGCAGGAAGCGAGTTTGTTTTATACCATGTATTGATGATAGTTCATAATATGGCCATGGGAAGCATATGGCCATGGGAAGTGTGTCCACATTGGTGTATTCGATCTAAGAGTTGAACTTAGAGTTAATGGTAACAATGTATGGTGTCAGTATTCAATATAAGAATGAAGTGAAGATGATGTGCTCACAGTTCATTCAAATATTTACCGCTGTATGCATATAAGGCCGTAGTAGTAATGACTGAATAACTATTTCGAAGGCATAAAAAGCTCAACTTAACTTGTTTATTGTGTCAGATATAGAAAAATCAGTTTCAGTAGACCACTGTACAGCGCGTTTATTGATATGAAGGTAAAAGTTGAAACTTTTACTAAAACGTATGTCAACTTAGAGCAGTTTGTCCGTATTTAGTGTACATTTGACCAGCTTTTGAGACCTTCACTAGCATTTTTTTTTTCTTTTTTGTACGTTTTAATAATAGTCTTAAGTTTTTTTTCATGTATTTTTTTCTTTTGACATAACAATAAAATAATTAGAACGACGTAACACGCAATTAAATGGTTGCTTTGATAGAGAGAGATAGCAAACGGAAGTGGTGACAATGTAAAAACGTAACGCATACCTAGTGATGTTATATCTTAGCGTTTAAGCCTATTAACATTAGCCTTAGATTTGTACCTAATATAAATTATTATTAACAAATTGTGAGCCTGTGTTGTTTTAAATAAATGTTTTTTTTTCCTCCAATTCACTGCTCTCAAAAGGACTGGATTTCCAGTTGTTCACGGGCCTAAGCCAAGTGAAAAACAGGGATTATGCTACCGTGTCGTTTATTTGAGTACGGATTTGGAACTAACGCCGTCATCTAACTGCAGGAATTTCCTATTATTATTTCTATTATATAAAATTTGTGTTGGGATTGTAACCATAAGTATCCTTTGTGCCGTGTATTGGATGAAATTAACCTAAGGTAACATTAGTTTAAGCCACACCCACAAAGGTAATGTTCCGTGGTGAGACAAAAGTCAGTCAATCAAGGTCAATAAGATCGAAAACCTGTCAGAAAAACGTACTTAGTTTAAAATTCTCCATTGGATGGAACTTTCATTATATTTTATCGTTTTAAATTTAAGCTACAGCTGTAAACCTAACTAGGTTTTCAGGTAGTTGGATTAACAATCGGTAAGTTGTGTTCTTCCATAATACTGACCATTATATGAAGAATTGACGCGTAACTGTACATTTTATTTTCTTGGGAATACGTGACATATTACTAGACTAATCCGAATTGATCAAGCTTGAAAATCAATATAATGTTACACTCTTTCATGCAGAACTTATGTAAGCTAAACAACGCCATTACTGTGAACGAAAATATATCGCGATGACCTCCTGTTTCCTGTATCGTGTATTACAGTTGGCAAACTGTGATTCGCAACTTCCTCTGCCTTTTTTTTTCGGTATTGAAATCCATTATGGATACCCAGTCGTCCAGGGGAGGGACTAGGTTATGTCGGACTCTCACTGACTAAAACCCCTCCGGTGGTCGTCGGCGGTGCGTGTCGGGTGAATCCGGGATCTCCTAAGAACCCACCGGTGTCACCCTCGCACTGCGTCCTGCAGGACTCGTCTCAGATTTGGGGAACCCGTCCCGGTCCCCCGTTCTTTGTCACTAATCTTCGCGACAGCATGGGACCACACCACGCTGCCGCTCCCCCACAGGGATTGTCATTAGGTTTGTCCGGGCCCCTGCTCGAACAACCCACGACCCCCTGTTCCCCGTATAGTCGCTTTTTACGACAGGTACGGGGGTGCACCGTAGCCCTATCGTACTTTGGATTTAAAAAGGCGCGAGAGAATTTGTTTTGATTTCCAACACCGATTTTATAAAATGAAATACTAGCATTCATCACTAAAGTGCCGAACTTACATAAAATTATCATAGGTAGGAAAAATAAATGCAATTATTATCTAAGAGCCAACAAATAATAAAAACACCCAAACGTTCCCACATGGACAAACTGCGATACACAGATGTATCCCTGGGCTATCTGTTAGTACGAAATCTTTGAACTTAAAGCTCAAATAACAATGTACACCTAGCAACAATTGTCAATTGAAGTGTCACTCACCAGGCATCCTATTAAACAGCCTTTTTTACTTACCCACCTACTAACGACAACGCCCTGCGTCCGCGCACATGATATTTTGAAGATCAAGGACATTTTTTTATCAATCACAAACGTTGTTTGAGCTGATGTATAAAAGCTGTGCGATTTCGACGTACAGCATCACTTGTGCTTGTACGGTACCAGTAACTCATACAACATGTTCGGAAAACTGGTAAGAATCATTTTAGTACTTTGCGCAAAAATCTCAAGTTAAATTTAATAGTGACTTGTTGTCTCTATTATTTCTGTTCAGATCGACAAAGACAGTTTCAGTCTCGTCAGTTTCAGACTCTTAAGTTAGTGAAAATGCAGACGTTAAATAAAGATTTTCTTAGAAGATTTTAAGAATGAGCTTAAAATAAGTTCGCACATACATAATCCTTTTTGCAGTAGACACACACCCTTGGGACGTTTCCGACTTAGACTTAGAAATCAATAGGACGTTTCCGTTAGACTAGGTTTATTTCCTAGTACAAGTTTCACAAGTAGAATAATCATAACTAAGTATGAACTTAGCGTAAAAATGCAAATAAATGTATTTTTAAGTTTTGTTTATCAAATAAAATTACCCCAATACTGAACTCTCACATATAATAACTCTTGGTTGAATTTCAACAACCGCCACGGTCCAATCACGGTGCCGATTGCCTGATCTGTTAGCGTGGTCAAATTGAACTACGCTTCAAATAATAGGGTAAAGTGTGAAAAGTTCATTGCAACCACATAAAGTACATTCTAATAGACTCAATGACATTTTCCTACATTATAACAGTCCAGTAGATATTGTGAATGACGCCTTGCTGGGAATTAGCTGAGGGAAATAGACTGAAAGGGGGTGGGATGCTCGAGTCAGGGGTGAAAAAAAAATGTATGAATAGGTACAAATCAAATAATGGTCTGTTAGTTTAATAAATATACCCGCGATAATAACAGTTATTGTATATCTCTTTATTATCCTACGTATAATTACAAGCTAAATTATTTAGATAAGTATAAAGATAAACTTTGATTAAGTACATTAATTAATTGGCAGTATCCGGTTTTAGCTTTAAATTACTTTTATTATTATTAACTTAATAAATTGTCACTTGATAAATTAGATTAAAAAAAAGATTCAGTATTTTTCCCTGTCTGTTTTTTTTTACAAAGTGTTAATTACTATTTTTTACCTTTGCTCAGCAGTGGGACGCAGTAACGGGCTAATTAAAACAAAAAGTTTTAATTATAATGAAAAAAAATTCGATACCTACTTGCCTTAATTTTTGTCTTTGATTTTTCCATGACATTCTTTCCATCCTTTGCTTCGTGATTGATTACAGAGTATTGATTGTCTCAAATTACAAAACTTTATCTTTCTCGAAAAAGAGAATTATTGTTATTGCAATGATCATTTCTTGTTGATACTTTTTAGAAAACCTTTGAGTATCGAATTTTTCCGTTGCTTAGTTGCTCCACGTGCAGATTTAATATAAAAACTGTTGGGTATGAATTCTTAAGAAAAATGTTATATTGTTAGTTCAGAACTATTCAATAATACTTCGCTATGATTATGATTACGGTTTAAAAGAGTCAGGAACGTGTTTCAAGAAGTTATGCAATCGGCTCATTTTTATGCAATTTTCTTGTATTATGTATGTATTACTGTTAAATTTGTTACACAATTTGTGAAATGACTTATGTAGTGTTTTAAAAATATGGGACAAATACCGAAATTGTACTTTTACAAATAACATTTTCAATACTACTTTCAAGTCAAATTATACTTTTTCTGGATAATTAAATCTTTCTATCTTTTTAAATAATATTTCAATTCATAATCGTAAAAAAAATTGTCAACAGAAGCTTAGCATTTTGAATCCAAAAATGTTTGTAGGTACTAGGAACATATCAATCCGTACCTTTGTTGGTGCCAAAAATACAATTAATGTAAATAAAAACATTGTCCACAGTTCGCCCTCTTCGCCCTGGTGGCTGTAGCCTTCGCTAGCCCCAAGCCCGACCCTCAGGTAGTGTACTCTTCCTACCCCGCCGTGGCTGGAGTCCCTAGCTACGCCGCCCCCTACTCGCCCGTGGTCTCTGCCTACTCCGCACCAGCTGTTGTTGCAGCACCCGCCGCCGTACCCTACGCTTATGGCGGATATCTGCTGCGTTAAACATTTAAAAAAATAATTGTTTACGGCCAATCGTAGATAGGATATTAAAAATGTAAACATGAAACTTTTTTAATATCCTTTTTGCTACTGGCAATTCTGAAATTGAAAAAAGAAAACACTTTTGCACATACGACATCATAATGACTGTGAAACGGTCCGTTCGTTTTGCACAGGTGATTTTATCGATGTGTTTTTTCACATAAAAGCACGGGTATAATAAATGCGAAAGTGTCAACGCTATATGTCCACGGAGTGATCTTGCCAAATGTGAATAAATAATAGTTACCGCATAAACTTTTTTTTTATTTCAATCCTGATTACAACGATGTGACTACATACAAATGTAGTGTATCAAGATTAATTAATAATTAATCGGACGTTATGAAAAAGCATGCGATCGGAATCGGGGGTTACAAAATTAATTATGACATTTCGTTTCAAATTCTCTTCTACATTTTACCAAGATTATACTCATCTGAGCTTAAAGACAGAACTAGAAACCAAGAACTCAACCAAGAGTCCACAAGAAACTTTCCTATAGTGGCCAAGAAAGTTTTACGGTCAAATATTTCAGTCGAATGTTTCTATCCTTATAGTACATTTATATAATTGTGCAACAGAACATAAGTATAGTTAATTAACTCGTTGAGCTAAATGGATTACTAGCATTCCAACGATTCGATTATAACACTTGCTTGCATAGCATAGGTCTTTATCTTTGCACACGGTATTTATTGTTGTTTAATTCTTTATTGTACGCGACAATTATTGATGTAAATATTAAAGCATTACTTACCAGGGAACCTCACAACATTAGAGGACATAGGTGCTTTGTTAGTATACTTGTTACATAATCTTAGATATCTTTTTATTACTTCTCAGTTAAACTAACTGACTGAGGTGTTATGTAGGTGCGTCTGGGTATTTTATACCAAGCTAAATAGAAACATAAACTCACGTCTTTCATCCAAAATGGTATAGACAGAACCGTCATGACCTCCTAGGGTCTGACTTTTAGTTGATGGACAGATATAAGAATAGGTTGGCCAGCATATCGCTCAAAAATCTCTTCCGTATTCCCTGAATATTCCTGAAAGAAATACATCTGGCACCATTCGTTACACGTCACAGCCCAGCAGGCTTAGCACGCGCGCCATTAAAGACACGACATAAACCAAATTGCCGTGTGGTGACGGCGAATTGACCGTCATGGGGGTCGTAAGATGCAAGGTGGACTGATGCTATGCGCAAGATGGCTGGCAGATGCTGGATGCGAGGCCTAAGTATGGGCTGATGATGATGATGGGGGTCATAAGAGGCGAACGAGGGAGCTCTCCAGAGAACGGGCAGCAGCGCTCTCTGTGACATAAACTACAACACAACTGCAATCGCCAACCCGCCTGCCAAGCGTGGCGATTATTGGCGTTACACTCCAAATGTCAGAAATCATTGGGGGAGACCCTCGACCAGCAGTAGACGTTATGTGGCTGATGATGATGAATACCAAATAAGCACTGTGATTGGCCGTTATCTCACGCGTCTCGTGCGACTCAGATTGTTTCATAAATTGCACCGCGTTAAATTATGTCGCATTTCTCTAGGAGCGCTGTGCTAGGGGTAGTACGAGAAATTTTGTCAAGGGTTTATTATATTCTATGTTTTATATTATATATATTTATGTAGATATTAATAGTACTTAAAATGTTATATAAATGTGTTTTGTGCCCAAACGGTTTGCGTCTACCTTCATAGTGCGAACCGCCAGGATGAGGAATGACTCGGCGGAGTCTGGGCTTCCTGTGCAGTCTGAAGGTAGTCACGGGTGAATGAACAAGTGTGAACCTAATGAACAAGTGTGCTCCATCGTAGACCACATCGCTGCTTAACATCAGGCGGGATGGTGGTCAAACGCTTGATCTTTGTGTTAAAAAAATGTGTAAATACATAAATTCATATGCTCATATCACAGATGGTCGAACGATTTCTTTGTAGTGGTTAAATAGCAGTGGCGGGCCGTGAAATTTTCATCAGGGTAAGCTGTCTCCTACGAGTAGGTACATACGACACTAAAATAACATTAAGTAGGTACCAATTCTGTGCCAGACTACAAAATATTTCAATACAAGATCACAACATCAAACACTAGTTTAGCAAAATTAATATTTAATTACGTTACTTCCCAAAATTTTGCTAAGCAGCTGATTCAGGCGCTGTATGCCAGAAACAGAACTGAAC
>SJJU01011507.1:0-20912 GCA_012932125.1 Conopomorpha cramerella
AAAGAAGTACCTAAATCTTTGTAGCGCAAATTTCTCTAATCGCATGCGTCCGACAACGTCGTCTGCCCTCACGTATCTGCCCGTTCGGGTAGGCATAGTTATGTAGACTTCAAAGCCATTTTTTTTTTAACTTGATACACCCAAAACTTCTAAATATCATGTTCCTAGGTTCAGTGCTTAAGATTTTGTATACAAAAAGTTTGGTTTCGTAGTTCCCGTTCCGAAACAGTTCCGTTCCGTTCGAATTTCGGAATTCCGTTTGTAGAAAAACTCTGCACATCCTAAGAGACCTACGTACCAAGTCTCATGGTTTTATCTTAAAAATGACGAACACCCATACAAACTTTTAACCCCTATTTCACCCCCACACTGGTATAAAAGTAAAAATGCTAAAACAAACGATTTTTGTATCTTATTTAGTGCTTAAATACAAAATGTAATGTTTTTATCTTCAAAAATTACGAACTTCATACAAACTTTCAACCTTTATTTCATCCCCTCACAGTTCGAAATTTCAAAAACGCTAGAACAAATGTTTTATTAGTTCTTATCAAGTGCTTAAATATAAAGTTTCATGGTTTTATCTTTTAAAATTAAGAAATCCCATACAAACTTCCATCCCCCTTTTCACCCCCTTACCACCCCTATTTTGCAATAAAAAGTAGCCTATGTTCTATCTCAGGGTCTAAAGATTGTCTGTGCCAAATTTCATTAAACTCGGTTGAGAGGTTTAAGCGGGAAAGCGTAACAGACAGACAGACAGACAGACAGACAGACAGAGTCACTTTCGCATTTATAATATTAGTTAGGATAGATTAGGTCACCTGAAAAAGTCGTTTTGAGCGATAAGGTCAACCTTTTGCAATAATACTAGTTTCAATATGTAATATATAATGCGCAATACGCAATAAAGACGTTCAATACATTAATTCGCATCGGTATCGAATCCCTCACCCGGCAAACTCGTAAACAACTCAACAAACAAAATAATTTACAAGTACACACTCTATGCTTCAAGCGCCAATATTTACTTTGAGCAAAATTTACAGCCGACTCTAACGAAAATACAATTTCAATATGCCATAACTCATCACAAGAAGGGATACACGTGACTAATTAAAGTTTAAAAGTTGATTGCGGGAATGAAATTGCAGATTTAATTAATTTTTACTTGGCCCCGGCAGCAGCGGCTCATAAAGGCACTCGTAATAAAATTATGACGTGAGCTGATCGATTTATGACCCGACTATGGTACGTCGGCATACCTTTTTTCTGTCTGTCTGTTTGTACAATTACACAGGCCCGGCAAGGTAATGTGGACGGGGAAAAGAGAGAGAAAAAAAAACACGATGTAAAACACGGTACTCGAAACAGTTTTGCTGTATACATATTAATTACTTAGTTACACATCTGAATATCGAGCGGTACGTTACAATTATTTATAGCGATTGCGAGAGTTCAAGAACGTATGTGTCATAATTTTCCTTGTGCGTTTCCTGCATGAACTTTAAGAAAAAAACAGCGTTGTTTCAACAGGTTCGAATATAATGTAAAATACAGATAGAGGATCCAAGTTCTACTGATGGATCCATTACACCAATGTTTTTTTTTTTAATCACTATGAACAAGCGTTTGACCACCATCCTGCCTGATGTTAAGCAGCGATGTGGTCTACGACGGAGCACACTTGTTCAGTAGGTACCTATTCACCCGCGACTTGGTCGTTCCACATCCTGGCGGTTCGCACTATGAAAGTGGACGCAAACCGTTTGATTCGCGTAAATGGCAAATCCACCTGGTATGGATGACGTTTTGCCGATGTATAACTTACATTAACTTATAGCCGTTGCGTAGTTTTAATGATTTAGACATACATAGGAATAGACAGCGGGAGGCGACTTTGTTTTATACTATGTAATGATGACCATTTTCGTATTTGTGCGCATTTGTCACCGACAAACGAGAGGTGCGTGTCTCTCACCGCTGCGCACAACATAAATCAGCCGCAACAACGTCTAAGCTGCGAAGGTCGAATCGTAATAACTCGCAATTTCACATATATAAATATGGCGTCGCGCACAGCGGGCATCGAGGATACAGCTTCATCTGACCAGCCGGAGAGAGAGACGCGTGTTACACTGCTGGGCACAAAATCTGGGTACCACATACACATATCGAAAGTGTCTAGGGATCAAGTACATTTTAGAAGATTGCAATCAAGAATATATTTTACAAAAACTGAATTCATTTTTATTCAAACTGTGGTGATAAGTCATTGATACAGGCATGGGGAATTAGGGAGGAGACCCATCCAGAAGATTAGATTTGATTTTTAATAAATTAGATTTTTTTACAACTAAAAATGGTCTTGATCCCTAGACAGTTTTGATGTGTGTATAATATTATATATTGACAGCCGGCATGAAGTAGTGGTCAGGACATCTGCCTCTAGGACGACGGTTGCGGTTTCGATTCCCGCCACGGACATAATGCTTTAGCGATGAGCTGAGGCATTTGTTGTGTGCGTCTGGGTGTTTTGTTTATCTTTGCATGTATTTGAAAGTACATATTTATGTACGTGTATCATTCTCTGGCACCTGTATATAGTACAGGGTATCCTAGTTTGGGGTCTGGTGACCGGTTAAAAAAGCATGTGCCGGCAATATTTATTTTATATTGCAGTGTATATATGACCCAAAATGTTTGCTCGCGAGTGTAATAATGGACAACATTTCGTAGTTAGTCACTTTTGCAATATCAAATCGAATTCTCAGGACATTTTCCTTCCTTGCTGGTGGTAGTGTGCTTCGTGCATAAAAATGTTAGTTAAACTTTTTAAATGAGAAACGTTCGAAAGGGTTTAAAAATTGCATTGAAGAAAACATAGTCTCGTCTGCAGTCGGCCAAAAATCTGCTATACCACCTTAAGGTTGAAACTCCTATGTACATTATTAGACATTAAGGTTCATATTCTATTTGTCACAATATAACAACTTTGCCTTATTGATGTGCCTTATTGATTCATAACCAATTCTTCAGCCAACCGTACCTATGTTTAGTAATACACTCGTACAGTGCACAGCACATCACGATCATCTGACGCCAAATAAGAAGACTCTGAGGGGTTTTCCAGAATGAAATACTTTCAGATTACAAGTCCAAATATACATATATTTACCTACGTAGATAAAAGAAATGTCCCAAAACATTAAAACCTTTCACATGACCAAAAACGTCTCCCCAAATATTGCCAGAAAACGCAAGAATATTGACCTCTCGTCAATGCAGTGGCTTGTTGACCCAACACGTGGATACATAGACAGAAATGTAAATATATACTGCGTGTAAAAGGACCCCGAGCAATGGTCTTAGAAACATTGTTGGGCTGGTCAATATGAACAACTTTTACTATGGCGACAATGCGGGGAAATGCAAACAATTGATTTTCATCTGCATACAATATAATACAACAAATATGTACGTATGTATATCACTAACTTAAGAACTAATACACTAAACAAAAAAAACAATAAATAGACAAATGACAACAACAACGACAAATGGACAATTTTTTGCCTCGGGGGATTACATTTTATATAGGGATTGAATTTTTTTTTTAGATTTCTCCACATTGTCGCCATAGTAAAAGCTGTTCATATTGACGACCACAGCGATGTTTCTAAGACCATTTCTCGGGGTCCTTTTACACTCTGTACATATACGCATTTAGAATGCAACTCAGTAATGGTGTCCTGTAGCTAGGCCCCGCTGTAATTATTTATTGACCTTTGTCCGTGTCTCTTATTAACGAAAACAGAATAGAAGCCCTGAATAACTGAACATCCCAACTGACTGACTCCGGCCAAGCCTATTGTAGCCTCATATAATATTAAACAAACTCACCACTCCGACGACGCTCTCATACAGAAAACCCAACGAATAGCTGACAACGGGCACGCCTTATCGCCGGAAACAATCACTTGACAGTAATAATAATAATACGCAAGTAGGTATTGGAATAAAAAAGAAAAATACCGTTTGTCAAAAACTATAGTTTTTAAGATTTCCGTAACGAAAACCGTTCCGTTCCATTTAATTAGAGAGAGAATGAAAAAAACCGTCCGTAGTCGTGGCCCGTCGGCGCGGACAAAAGATTGAATTTTGTTGTTTCTATCGATCACGATGAAGATTTCCGAATGACTGAGTAACAAAGAGTTTTGGTATCAAATCGTACAATTAGACGTGATCGTTGTACAGCGGCGAGGCTTTGTCGATGTCAGCGTCGCGCCTGGACACTCCTGATGCCTCTAAAGGCACTGGCTATCTCCCAATCTGGCCTATCACAATCATATCTAATGATATTAGTCATTCATCATAGAAATTTTGGACAAAATTATGTTAGTCTGTCGTTGCTATTCTGCGTCATTATTCTGCTAAAGTTATAAAACATACACACATTCTCTTTTTTTCTTTTTAAATTTGTTTGTAGTTAGGTCTTGTAAATTACTATTTCAATTTGTTACACCTGCCTAATTAAATGTAGTTATTACTCCAACTATTTGGATGCTCAAGATGTTTATGTTGCGAGAATAAATTAATTTTCTTTCTTTCTTTCTTACACATCAAAAGTGTCTAGGGATCAAGAACATTTTTAGGTCTAAAAAAAATCTAATTTATTTAAATCAAATCTAATCTTCTGGATTGGTCCCCTACCTAATTCCCCATGCCTGTATCAATGACTTATCACCACATTTTGAATAAATTATGAATGAATGCAATTTTTGTACAATGTATTCTTTATTGCAATCTTCTAAAATGTACTTGATCCCTAGACACTTTTGATGTGTATATAATACTAGTGGACGCCCCGCGATTTCATTCGCTTAGTTTAGTAGTGCATCCCAAATTTCAAGCGTCTAACTTGAGCCGTTTAGATTCTTCATACAAAAGAATTTTCCCTTTCCCGTTTCCGTGGGAAATAAACCTCTATGGTACCTAAGCTACGTCCGTACCAAATTTCAAATGTCTACGTTTCGCCGTTTGGACTGTGCGTTGATATGTCAGTCAGTCAGTTAGCTCTTCCTTTTATATATTTAGATTAAGCCGTGTGGTGACGGCGAATAGAATACATGAGTCACCACCCCAGCCCAACTTTTCTCGTCTTGGGTGTCGTAAGAGGCGACCAAAGGAACTCTCCAGAGGACGGGCAGCGGCGCTCTCTGTGAGTTAAACCACAACACCACTGCGATCGCCAACCTACCTACTAAGCGTGGCGATTATGGCATTTGCTTCTAATTGATCATGGAAATCGTTGGGGGAGGCCTTCGACCAGCAGTGAACGTCATATGGCTGATGATGATAATATCTAGCAAACGTTGTGTTGCTAATGTACAATTGTTGATTTTTTATTAAAAAAAATCCTATATATAGAGGTAACCTACCTCCGAGAATATGTTTACAAAGCTTAACGATGATTAATCAAATAGTTTTTACGTGAAAGCATAACATAGATCAAATTCAAAATGCTATATTTGACACGGCATAATGCAATAGCTATAGTTATATCATTTATTTAACACTACACCGCACTAAAATATAATTATTTTATTATTTTCTATCAAATAACATTACGTTTTTATTACTCGTAAATAACAAAGCATATCCGATTCCTGGTTTCTAGTGCGCGTTTACAATTATTGTTTTACACGTTCTTACGTTCGATCGTGAATAAACAAAAATATGTGTACTCTATTATATATAAAAATCAATGCCACTTTTCGTTGCACTGTCATAACTCCGGAACGGGTGGACCGATTTCGCTAATTCTTCCTTTGTTGTGCTTATTAATGACAGCACAAGGTTCTTATGAAAAAAAAATGACATCCACTGCTGGCCACAGGTCATCTCGGAGATTATACTAATTTTATATTCATACTAGCAAACACGTCGAACTCCGTTTCGCTACCAGATGGCTTCTTTTCGTTTTCTGTGGAAATTTTTGCTGATTTTTTTTTTCTCACTATGAACAAGCGTTTGACCACCATCCTGCCTGATGTTAAGCAGCGATGTGGTCTACGATGGACCACACTTGTTCATTAGGTACCTATTCACCCGCGACTTGAAGACCTTCAGACTGTACTGCGCAGGAAACACAGACTCCGGCAAGTCGTTCCACATCCTGGCGGTTCGCTATGAAAGTTGACGCAAACCGTTTGGTTCGCGTAAATGGCAAATCCACCTAGTATGGATGACGTTTTGCCGTTCTCCTGGATGTCCTATTGTAAAAACGCGAATCCTGAATTTTCTTTTCTATAAACCTCACGGAGCCCGAGACATTACCAACGAATGCAAAACCGTGGAAATCGGTTCGTGCGTTCTCGAGTTATAGCGTCAGGAAGGAAAACCCGACTTATTTTTATATAGTAGATTAATAGTTAAGACATGACAACGTCTGTCGAGTCCACCAGCCCCCCTAGCACAGCGCTCCAAGAAATAAGTGACAAGACATATAACCCGCTGCGATTTGTTGAAACTAACTTAGTCGCACAAAGCGTGACATAGCAGCCAATCAGAGCGCGTATTTGTACATGTCATGTCTTTCTTGAGGCGCGTGTTAGGCCTGCTGTTGTGTATAAAAGGGTCCTATTTAAAAAAAAATCCAAGCGAAATTCAACAATACACAAAGCGCGTCTATTCTTAAGGACAGTGATGTGAGTTGGTATCGGGCGTCAGGTCAGAAAGACGTCCGCGAGAGATCTCGATTGACGCCCGATGACCAGCAGGTTTCCATGACGGGGCTCGACGTCCGCGATGACGATCAGCCTCGTGATGATGCTAATAACATTGTTTTGTTTGTAACTTACACGATTAGATCGTAGATTAGTTGACAAGCTATTAACCTCATCGTCGGTGGCGGGTGGATCAATGACGATCTGATTGCCGCAGTATTGACAGAGTCCGTTAGGTTTTTTTTTTGTTATTTTTCTAGGGAAAGAATTCTTTGATTGTTTTCGCAGTGTTATCGATTTCACTTTACTTTGATCAGTAATTTCTGTAGTAATAGTACACACATCAAAAGTGTCTTAGGGATCAAGTACGTTTTAGAAGATTGCAATCAAGAAGAATATATTTTACAAAAGCTGAATTCATTCGTAATTTATTCAAAATGTGGTGATAAGTCATTGATACAGGCATGGGGAATTAGGTAGGAGAGCAATCCAGAAGATTAGATTTGATTTAAATAAATTTGTTTTTTTAGAGCTAAAAATGTTCTCGATCCCTAGACACTTTTGATGTGTGTAGATTTGGATAGAAAACATGTCAGTTTGTTTATGCTGCGTGTAAAAGGACCCCGAGCATAATGGTCTTAGAAAGGTTGTTGGGCTCGTGAATGTGAACAGCTTTTACTATGGCGACAATGCGAAAACGCAATAAACAAATTTTCATCTCTGATTTTTTTTTTCGTTTCTCCACGTTGCTTCCATAGCAAAAGTTATTCATATTGATCCGTCCGGCCGAGCAATGGTGGGGTCCTTTTACACTCTGTATTAGACCATATTCTACGTATATACATGCAGGAAACTAGGATTGATGGTATACATAGATTAAATAAATAAATATACCGGGACAATTTTTTTACACACGGTAATCTGACCCCAAACTAGGATACCCTGTACTATGAGTGCCAGAGACTGATAAACTCACACAAATACTTTTAAATACATACATAGATAAATAAAACACCCAGACGCACAGAACAAACGACTCAGCTCATCACTAAAACATTATGTCCGTGGCGGGAATCAAGCCCGCGATCGTCGTCCTAGAGGCAGACGTCCTGACCACTAGTCCGTCCAATTATTTTGAATAACTTGAGAAATTCCTCCGAATTCAGTCCAAAGAATGTATTTGTACGATGACAGACGGCTGCATACAGCATTCGCACCGCCATTAATACTCGATATTGAAATTAGTGATTCATTGTCTATTCCACTCAAATCAAACCCTTCATAATGATCGTTGAACCCTGAACCCGGTGCGGTGATTCGTTCCTCCTGTCAATCACTATCGTCTTGCAATGACAGCGTTTTAATTGCTTCGATTCATTTATCCATTCTGTATAGACTCCGTTGTTGGCCAAGAGATGGCGCTGTTACAAAGTGGCGAGTCACGCCAAACTACACTTGTGTACCTACATTGTTTGGACAATGCCAAGGAATTGGAACAGATGTTAGAAGAATGTTTGGAGCAACCAGCCGACAATGGACATGAGTTGTAATACAAAGGTATGCGATAAGTACATTTTAATATAAATACGAACGTTGACAGCTCACAGCACATACGTTTGAACGGACGATCGTGTGGTGTGGTTGCAGCGTTATCCTTAAAGGGTTCTGCAATGAACAAACGATAAGATACAAAAACACACACATTGCCTTCCGTACCGTGTTAAATAGCTAAAGCACTTGTGTTATGGAATTCAGACAGCGAAATACTTACACTTTTTTTTCTTTTAAATACACAATATAAATAAAACACCCAGACACATCGGACAAGTGCTTAAAAGTTCATCACCTAAGTACCTGTCAGCGGTGGGAATCGAACCCACGACTTTACGGAATAGATGCAGACATGCTGACCACTACACCAAAGGGCCCGTCGATATGAACCTAGTAGTATAGATATATAAAAGTTCCTAAATAATAATAGTAACAAAGTGGGTGGCTGGTCAAAGTGGGTGGCTGGTGGATGCTGCAGACATGGACCTGAAGAGGTGCCTGTCTGCAGCTTCTACTCGGTACCTTAAACATTGCAATGTCAGAAAATGACTTCTAAGTTGTTACTAAACCTATATTATAAGAACTTAACCGTACACTTAGAACGCAATAAACATTTTGGGCCTTACTAATAATGGCGGAATTGCTATTTCGATGATACACAAAGCTCAACTTAACTTGTCAGTTGTGAGTCAAATACGGAATAACCAGTTCAAGTAGACCTGTAATAACCGTTGTATAAGTGACAACGCGTTTATTGGTAAGAGGGTTTGTATTTGTATTTGAACGAAAGCTCAAAGCAAAACAAGTCTTCCTAGTTGGTCGAGCACTTGAGATACCTATGCATGTAGCTATTACGTACCGTATCGTCTCTGAGAAAGGTTTCGAAAGCAAATTCTCTCGCGGAATACAAAAAAAAAAAGGAAACCTTTGAAACCGTCGCTATGAAAAGACGCCAACGTCACCTTTTGTCGATCATCCCGACCCGTCGTCGGCCAATGAAAGGAATCACTCCGAGGTTCGACACTCCATCATACATCATAACTTCGGCGATCAGTTCGGCAAAACCAACCGACCCCTATTTTCCAGAGCCTGATCCCTTCCGAGGTGCAAACAACATCATTTGTTATAAGCATTGAAAGTTATTTTTTCGTTGATGAAAGCTTGTGTTAATAAAATCGCACTTCATCCGTTTTTGTCGATCATCGTCACTTAGTGCCGTACGCCGAGAGTAGGGTGACGATGATGTCGGGTTACTTTTACTTGTAATAAAACATTAATATTTTACAAAGTAAACATTATGATGATGCGACGTCCTGGCGGAAGGTGGCGTGAAAAGCACTCGAAACCGGAGGTCATGTATGAATGTAGATGAAGCGAAAGGGGTATGTCAGGACCATGGCAAATGGAGATCTGTAGTCTCTGCCTACCCCTCTGGGAGACAGGCGTGAAGTGTATGTATGTATGTGCATTATGATGGTGCTTATTGTATTTTTTATTCATCCGGTAGATATTTATTTGTGTTTGTGTTATAGTGAGAACACTATGGCACAATTGACAAACATAAAGTACAATGCACTTAAATATCAAACATCAAAACAGCTATACGTACCTACCTACTTGTATCTAATAGTCGAGTAACTATAATACAACTACGCGGGCATTTGTCAACTACGCTTTTATACAGTTACCTAATCGTAATTCTTCAAACGTCAAAAAACACAGAAAGCAACACTCGTTTTGTACGAATCGGCATCCCTTTGTAGACAGTCCACGCCCGCCCCGGCCGCGTGGTCACCGCAACGTTCAACAGGGCGCGCGAACCGCAAGTCACGCCGCGCTTTGACAACCGAACTTATACTATTTTCCCGCCGCCGCCGTCGAAGGTCGAACTTCGGGGATCCGCTGACGCACCGCGCCCGCCGCCGCACCGCCGCCACACCACCTGGCGTGTTTGCCGAAACTTGACGTTCGGTTAATGTTCACTTTGCACGTGTTTTGTACGGCTTACTGCTCAAATGCACGCGTATTGCTTCTAAGTTCCCTGTAAGATATGCCCAACATGTGCAGATACCTAGAAAGTAGTCTGTGACTTTTGCTGATACTTGTATTCAAAAGGTTTTTCTGGCTAATAAAAGAAATTAATTCAAACCGGGGACGTTTAGATTTTGTTTTTAAAATCATCCATGACTTTCATCAAGCTTTGTGTTATGCTACTGTATATCTGTATGTAATAAAAGACATTTTGATGTTGATTGTGCCATTAATACATCAATAAGGTAGAGTTGTTATGTTGTGACAAGCAAAAATTAACCTTAATGGCATTTATATGATTTAACAACGTTAGGGTGGTAGACTACATTAAAGGCCGACTGGGCGTAAAAAACAATTCCTTAGAATAACTTCTAGTGGTCTATCTATTTATTAAATCTTCTTATCGCAAAAATACTCTATCTTCTTCTATCTATCTATACTATAATAAAACTGTTCAGGGTACAAAACTGTACATTGATTCTTTTTACGAAAAAAGCAGTGGAGTATATCAAGCTGACGTCACAAAAGATGAATTTTATATTTTTGAAAAAAACGTCTGTCTGTCTGTTTGTCCGCGAATCACGTTAAAATGGCTCGACAGATTTCGGTCTAATTGGGCACGCAGATAACTTATGCACCGGAATAACTTTTAAGCTCACTTTTACTCCGGAATTTAATTTGGTTCCCGTGGGATCGTCTAAAATGACGATTTACAAATGGCTGAACGAATAGTAATAAAACTTTTTTTGTCGATACACTAGTATATATTAGGATAGACTCTTATCAATTTTTTTTTCTTTCTCTTTTCTTTAAATTTGTTTGTAGTTAGGTCTTGTAAATTATTATTTCAATTTGTTACACCTACCTAATTAAATATAGTTATTACTCCAACTGTTTGGATGCTCAAGATGTTTATGTTGCGAGAATAAATTAATTTTCTTTCTTTTCTTTCTTTCTTTCTTCATTATAAGCGGACGTAGTCGCGGGCGCAGCTAATAATCAATAAGTCAAGGCTTCCGTATGACAAATACAGATGGGAACAACAGTTAAAGTGAAGTTTACTGGTTGTCACACCCACTCGCTGCTTGTCCAGTATCTTGGAGCATCGTAAGATATGGCACGTGTCGCTCTCCCAATCAATAGAGTTAATCTTCAGATAGTATTGTCTATCGACATAGACTAGCTAGAGTTGTAGATGGGGCAATGAGGAGTTTCCTTAAAAATCTATCTGTCATAGATAGTTGAAAACGAAAGAGATGCAGATTTTTTTATTAAGCACAATGAACAATCGTTTGATTCTGCGTGATATTAAGCAGCGATGTGGTATACGATGAAGCACACTTGTATTAGGTACATATTTACACGCGACATGAAAACCTTGAGAGACTGTACTGCGCAGGAAACACAGACTCCGGCAAGTCACACCACATCCTGGCGGTTCGCACTATGAAGGCAGACGCAAACCGTTTGGTTCGCGTAAATATTTTCGCGTGCAGATACACTTTTTTTTTTGAGATCGTTCGTCTTCAGATTCGCTCTTTTATTGGTTTTAATTTTAAAGAAACCTCTTCATTATTTCTTGTTTTTTTTTTAATATCTGTCTTTTATTTATTACCAGCTGTATCGCGCGGTGTTACTCGTTCCCGTGGGAATTTGGGGATAATATTAATAATGTTATATCGCCTAAAGCTTTCCTCAATACATGATCTATTCAACACAAAAATAATTCTTCAATTCGAACCAGTAATTCCTGAGATTAGCGTGTTCAAACAAAAAAACTCTTCAGCTTTATAATATTAGTATAGATTGTCGATCGCTTACTTTTGAAGAGTTTTTAAAATTAACAGCATATAGCACGCTTTTTACAGCCACCACAAAAATGTTCAAATAAAAAGCACTAAACCTGCATTGGCAATGAAAAGCTTCCTTAAAGACTGCACCTTGAACAATCCATCCAAATTTTCAAAATATTGGTCTTTTCTCGTCTATTGGTTTTGATCTATGTGGCTATTATAGACGGTAACGGCAGCGGAATGTGTCGTGTCAGGAATGACGAGTCGACGACATCAGGTGTTAGTCAACTCTTGGGAGAAATGTATATTTAGATTACCTATGATATAGATCTTGATAATACAAGGCTCGATGTCCAATGTACAAATCAAATCAAATCAAATCAAAAACTGAACCAACTTCACAATAATAGCTTTGGAATAGCACATATGTACGCCATATGAATGTATCCTGAATTTCCCATAGGAACAGGATAAACTGCGAATAAGACCGCCAGGGTACATCTAGTTTATCTACATTACCAACTAGCTGATCGGGCAATCCCTCCTTTTTACTGCTGTCATTTTTGAAAATCCTTTCTTATCTCGCGTAACATTATAAAAATAACCGCTGTGCAAAATTTCAGTATTCTAGGGTTAAAGGTTTGAATGAATGAATCAGTCAGGGTTAGGAGTTAAGAATAAAAATTAGAGATGGAGTGAATTTAACAAAGAAATCTAAAATAATCTAATAACTTCTATAAAAGAATAAATGCAATAAAAAAGCTAAATCTTAAAAAGGTCCAACATTTTACAACTTTACAAGTAGTGAAATTGATTTTAGTATTGCAACAACTGTACTTACCTATAAATAACCTGAGAAATATCTTACATAGGATAACAAGATTCCTACTTTCCCTCACTAAATTTTTGCAAGATCGTTCCGCGCATTCCTATTCCCAATAAACAAGTACGTGCGGTAGAAAATAATTAAACTCCACCTTATCTCAAAGCACACGGTAAATACTTCAGGACCCATGACACGTCCCTGAGGTACTACACTCTCTCCGGGAGCAAAGGTTGCGCAGTTGTCATTTGATGGACCAGTTTATTAGAAACCGTTCCCCAACGATCGTCCTATAATTCCTAATGTCAGATTACACTGGACTAAAGGACACTTTGAATAGATTGCGTCAACGCACTATCCAGTTAATCCGGTAGTGTGTTAAAAGCATCTGCACAATCCAAATAATGCTGAACTTTTGTCCTAAGAAAACATTATACAATGAAAGACCTAATTGTTATGGTTTAAAGACGCCAATAGTCAATGTGGTAGGCAAATCCAGCGACACATGCGAAGTTAATGCTGAACTCTATGTAGATGAGAATAGGAATCATATTACATACGTTTACTACAGTAATAAATATGAATTCGCATAAAATAGAAGACGCATACAAATGATTGGCCTAAAAGATGGATAGAAATACGACAGCATAGGTTAACTGAAAAGGTATTTGTCGTTGCTAATGTGCGGAGGCGAAGCACAAGTCAAAGGAATCTATATTTAATATACTTACAGTTGATGGTTACGACGGTAATGTTTGCTATACGGGGTCGTTGCAACCTGTTACAATCATATTTCTCACACAATCTCATTAATACTTATACATGAAATATTAATTACTTATGCATTTATAAGACCGGAGTTATGCCACTAAATAACGGTTAGGTCAATGTATATAATTAAACTCATTATCGATATTATTTTTAAGTATCCGTAATTAATCATGCTAATTTTATATAGTGCATAATGTAGTATTTTTCTAGTCAGCAACTTGGTGAACCTTAAACATTTGTTTAGCAAGTGCCTTTGTCTACCCTGCTTTGAGATTAAAAGGCGTGAAGTGTATACATTTATCTAGAGATATTTGCTATTTATACTCATCCTAGCACTAATGGCAGAAGCTGGAAGCGAGAAGCCGAAAACAGATCACATTGGCGTGCAATTGGAGAGGCCTATATCCAGCAGTGGACGAATATGAGCTGTTGATGATGATGACTTATCTTAATTCATTAAAAAAACAATTACAACTTCCATTATTTTAAACAAACACCGACTGAAAACTAGAATATTTCCCCACCAAATTCAATTTTCTAGTTTACAAAACTGACACAATGCGTTTTTCAGTAGCTGTATTAACTGTCAGGTGCATAGCCAAAATGTCGGCTATTGTTCTCAACATTCTAGCTTCGTAAATGTTAAAACTGTTTGATAACTGGATTGATTGACACTCGATATTATTTTGCGGCGGCCTGCAAAATGTGCTCGTATCAGAAATTTCTATGCATGGCTTGTGACGGCTTTTCATATAACTACCGTGACGGACGATACAAAAACCGCTCTGCAAAATATATTGTTTGTGTTTTTAGACCATCGATATTGAAAAGTATTAAAAGATGGGGCTTTATCGTCACTTCTTTTTTTTTCATAATTCACATTATCTAATTGAATAATAAATCGTCTTGCAATTTGCAAGACGTCCGCGTTTATTTCGAAGGTTTTTTTAGCTGTTTATCATAAACTCTTCCTTTTTTTTGTCAGTTACATTTTCCTTTCAGCCATTTTTAAATACCTGAATTGTTACTTTTTCGCGCTTCCTCTCATCATTTCTAACCGTCACTCATATGATCTATATGGCACCTCTATAAACCATGCTACTTATTTGCATTCACTAAAATATTTATTACCCCTTTCGCAATTATCATAAAATTATGGACTTTTCGCATTCAGGACGCATTCAAATCAATTTAAATCCCGGTATCGAGGAAATTAAATGCGCTAAGTGCTTCTGATTTACTACTTAGATAAACATATTATATGTGCTTAGCATTTCATTGGTGACTTGTTACTTTTACTTTAAAAGCCATCTGCTGCAACATATTAAACTTTCTATTACAGATACATCACATACATTTAGTTCTGAGCGAGTGTCGTATCCTTGTAATCATTTCTGAAGGAAAAGCAACTCTATGTTGTGAATAGCACAGTGTACTTTGCATTGGGAGCTATTTTTATCAATCAGCCGATCGCACCTGTCAATCAATCATCTCATCGAATTGACGCCGCGCCAGCTGTCAATCGGGCTCTAAACGGCGATTGTGACGGACAGACCGACAGGCGCATGATTAGATATAATTACCTTGCACATTTTGTACACATAAGAAGCGGTAGGTGGGATTGTTTTCTATTTTTTATAATCCTATTACGTCTAAGAAGACATCTCATAAATTAGACTAGGATATTATAATGGCCTTCATATCGCAGCAGACGGGAATAATGTCATCAAGATAAGATAATAGTTTGATTTGAAGGAAGATATTATAGATATTCAAGAATTTATAGAATGGTATTTTTTTCAATTAAATACTAGAAGGATCAGCTTGCAATAATTTCAAATAATTAATGTCTAATTGTAGCATTAATACTTCTGTAAATTATCGATATCTCATCGTAGCCCATATCGCTACTTAACATCAGGCAGGGTGGTGGTCAAACGCTTGTTCATAGTGTTCAAAAAAAGAGAGAAAATAAAAGTAATAAAATTGATACGTTTAGAAACTAACTCTCGTATTCATAAAGTTAGAACAGCGTTAGTGCACTGTTAGTAAAGGTCTCATAACCTGGTCTAATGTATGTCAAATACGAACAAACCAATCTAAGTTGATATACGTCAACTAGTTAGTCCACGTTTTAACTTTTTATGAATACGGCAGCATATGTATAACAAGTGTCTAACTTGAGCCGTTTAAATTTTTCATACAAAAGGATTTTCACATTAATTCCCGTTCCCGTGGGAATTTCGTGAATTCCTTTCTTAGTACATCCCTACGGTACCTAAGCTAGGTCCTTTCTAAATTTCAAGTGTCTACGTTTAGCCGTTTGGGCTGTCATAGGGATCAAGTACATTTTTAGAAGATTGCAATCAAGAATATATTTTACAAAAACTGAATTCATTCATAATTTTATTTAAAATGTGGTGATAAGTCATTGATACAGGCATGGGGAATTAGGTAGGAGAACAATACAGAAGATCAGATTTGATTTAAATAAATTAGATATTTTAGAGTTAAAAATGTTCTTGATCCCTAGACACTTTTGATGTGTGTATGTATTGACATATAGATAAGAAAAGCTGACTGACTGACTTACTGATTGCAGTAAGTCAGTCAGTCAGCTTTTCTTTTTATATATTTAGATGTTCCCTTACCTATGGGTTCAGAAACCTTTTCTAATTCAGTACAGAACGAATCCTGTCGGCAGCTGGCGGCGCCACATAACAACAGAAGTAGGTAAATCATTACAGAAATAATGTTCGCGGGACATTAGCCAATGGAGGCGCGTCACTCGCAGCGCGGGACTCAATGACTGATTGATTGATGGCGTGACTGACAGCCGCGGCGGACGTCCGACGCAGTCGCCCGCCGAATTCGTCTAAATCAATTTACGGCTCAATGGAAAGTCAGGCCCAGTTTCTATGTCAATAAAGTATTATTTACCAGTTTTTTTTCAAGTATTTTATAAATTATACGAATAAAATATTCTTATTGTATCAACATAGTATGACCTCTGCCTACCCCTCTGAAACGGTCGTGACGTATGTATATGATTATAACGAACAATATGGTAACTATTTTAGGTTATGTCTGTTTACATTAGTTTAACTATTATATTTAACACGTTCGTGGAAACTGAAATCAAGATAACAGTCTAAGTATTATTATCACGTCGACAAGAGGGGTGTACCCGCGAAAGTGTTAAGTATCATCTAAACTCTAGTATGAAAGTCTGTCTCTTTGTTGATGTCAAAGTATTGTTTACTTTACAAAAATCACTAGACCCAAGTTGAATTAATAACCTTAGAATAATGAGTTTAGTGAGAAATGTTGTGTGCTCCATCGTAGACCACATCGCTGCTTAACATCCGGCAGGATGGTGGTCAAACGCTTGTTAATAGTGATGAAAAAAAATAACTTAACTTGAGGTCGTTCACCTTTGACGTTGCATATGGTATAGGTACGCTTACACTAAGGGTTGTAGCAAGTTAAATGAAATATTTGACAATAATAACCGTACAAAAAATCACTCCTTGACTTTTCTCCGCGTTGGAATTAGAAATTTTAAGGCACGTCATCGTCATAGGCCTCTTCAATTATATATAATGCCTTTTTATTAGATACTAGCAAACACGGCGAACTCCGTTTCGCCACCAGATAGGTTCGTTTCGTTTACCCGCTTTTCTGTTGAATTTTTTCCTGAATTTTCTTTGCTATAAACCTCACGGAGCCCGAGTCTTTTTCAACGAATGCAAAACCGTGGAAATCGGTTCGTGCGTTCTGGAGTTATAGCGTCAGGGAGGAAAACCCGACTTATTTTTATATAGTAGACTAGATAGGAAAGTTTACCGAGATGGTTGCGAAGCTCTATCATAAGGTAAACTACATAGGTACATTTCACATTTGAAGCACCTAATAATTGGGTATGCAGGTACTAGTTTCGCAATGTTCGGTCAAACAATGGACAAGGTTGCAACAGCGGCCACCGTCCCCGGTCCCGGGCCGGTCCCGGGCCGGTCGCGAGCCGGAGCGGAGCGCGCCGCCCGCCCTCGCGCCGACAGCAATATCGCCCGCGCGCGCGAGAGAGCCCTGTCAAAACATCACACCTAGCGAATCAACGGAGAAACATTCCCCGGACCGACTAAACAAACACACTTAAATTATTACAATCCAACAAACATTCCCGGCATTTTACGATCGATCCCGATCAGATCAAAGTCGTTACTTCGAATTATTTTCCCGCCAAATAATGGCGCGCGGATAGTGTTGACACAAAACTGACGTTTACACCTCCATGGAGGCTAGTTTATTGCGATCTCCGATTGATCTCAAATACTCTTGTTAGTATTAGATCGATTCTATTTTGAAGTGCAATCGTCGGACAAAAGAAATCAATAATTTCTCGGCCATTTGTTGGTCTATTAATATTGCAACATCAAAGGGTCGCGGCGGCGGCGGAACGTACGGACCGCGGTTACAATTCGTTACACAGTTTAGAACAACGAATAACGTATAATAACGTAAGTAACGTCGTTCAATTTTATGTGGAAATGAAGATTTTCGAAACGAGTTTTTTTTGAGAATCGATATCGTATCCAAAAATTCCATGAGTCCGACTTTCGGTAAGGTATACAACAATAAATCGTGGTATGTGTCAATTAACTCAAGCTAATGTTGTATTTATGTAAATTGCCGTCTGACGGACAGTGTCGATGGACAAACGGACATTTGGCCCGCATGGTGCGGTCTAGAGCAACCCTACATGGCCGCTCTACCCTGACCCGCGCCGCCACACCGCCATCAGACAACATAAAGCATGGTACACAACGCTGTACGCGTCTACCTGACTCCAACTCCGAGTACATGGTCACCGCGTTTGGATATCACGAGTAAATAAATTACGTTGTATATGTCTTAAAATGTCAAACGCGTCAACGAAAAAAACCCCGCACGGAGTGAACTAAAAGGATAGAGACGTCTTTTTGTGACGATTAAGATAATAAATAACGATTTTAAAATATGGCCGACTCTACACGTGGAGGCGCGTATCTAAAAACACATTAAACGATCTTTCACACGGATCAGTATTAAAGTAATGATGCTGTGGGACTATGTGAACCTTTTAAGAGTTACTCTTTATTGAAGGAAGCAGTAGCCAAAGCACATGAATTAACTCCTAGACCTATATTCTGAACGCGCAGAAAGCACTACTCCAAGAAGGTGTATGCGCTGTCTCACTCTAATTGCAAATGTCAAAAAGAGACAACAGCGCCTCCAGCATGTGTTTCGATTATTCCTTCACACTGAACCTTCGCTCTCTGTGAGTTAAACCACAACACCACTGCGATCGCCAACCCGCCTGCCAAGCGTGGCGATTACTGGCATTTCAGCCCAAATGACGGATCTCATTGGGGGAGGCCCTCGTCCAGCAGTGGACGTTATGTGGCTGATGATGAAGGACTGAACCTTAGTTTTGTTTCATTGGGTTTCAGTTGATAGTCGAGTATTTGTCGTACGGAACAACGTTAATCTTTCATGTACACATGACATTTTTTTTATGAAAAATAAAAGACCCAAAGACGATACTTGAATAATAAACATGGCGGCGTACCTACCAGTAACCGACATGTCAACATTTCTAGTCAAAATCAATATTTGATGACACACACAAGCCACAAACAGATCTACATTCCGAGGACAGGAGACTTGAATACAGTGTGAACTTGCACCACTGTGATAAGTTTTACTTATGGACCTTAAGTTGTGGTATTATTATAGAGATTGTTCTCAAAAGAAACGGTATAGATACGATGAAAATGCTAAAGATGTTTTAGGTTAGTATAACCTAAGATATGACCAGACTGCTTAACATCAATCAGGATGGTGGTCAAACGCTTATTCATAGTGATAAAAAAAGATAGTCAAAGATTTTTCTGTACTGTAAATTTACATAGTGTTTTAACCGATTTTTTTTTAGAACAATCTCTACAATAATACTTATGGTACATTGCATCAAAACTCAACATTTCTTACAGTTAGCTAAAGTAACAGTCAAAGAAAAATGTTAAACTGAAGCCATCCTCGACTATAGTGAAGATAAATTGCCGTATTAAAGAGAAATTACAAGTTTCACACGCAACAAAAAATCATCAAAATACACCAATAAAAATAAATCCCTACCAAACACAACCAATAAGGAAACCAGTCAAAGCATATTAAAGTTGAGTTAAAATGTAGAGTTGTCGAATAAAAATAAATTTAGGCTAGATGGAATAAATATGGCGGGAGATTTATGGTGATAATGACATTGTGTTGCGCGGGCGCGGGCGGCCGAACGACGCCATTTTGATTTTCGTTAATTACTCAGCCTGTCATTCGATCAGTCGACAACACACGCAACATACACTATATTCATTTATGTTTCCGAGTTTTTTTTAACGTCTTTTACCGGGAACGATTCGTTAGATTTTCTGTCTCTTTCCGGCTTTACATAGCCTTGAGCAATGTTCTCTGATAGTTCATTAACAGAAGCAGATGGTTCTAATTTAAAAAGGTACTGTTTTTAAAAGGTTTTAATGTAATCTGTATAATAATGTAATGTGTTTAAAGAACTTACCGATTCATTCATTACTTACTAATCAACTCCCAGCCCAAACCCTTGATCCTAGAATGCTGAAATTTTGGACATGTTTTCTTTTATGATGAGAGAGTGTGAAAGAAGTGTTTTTTTTTTTAATTCATCTCCTACGGAGATAAAAGGGGGGTAGAAGTTTATGTCAGAAAAACGCTAATTCTGAAATTATAGCTTCAAAACTTGATTGTAGGTATTTATTTAATATAAATTACAGACATCAAAATTGTCTAGGGATCAAGTACATTTTAGAAGATTGGAAAATCGCTTTCGTCTCTACCACATCCATACATGCTTTCCGGTTCCTGGTGCTCAGTACCCTGTCCTCCTTAAGGACATGTGATCAATTAGTGTCATTCCAAAATTGCAAACCCTGCAAAATATTGCTACACTGATCCCAATAATGGCCATGATGAAGAATGTAGAGCGTGTTGCTGCAGTGACAACATATTTTATATGAATTATTTTACACCTATATTTGTGCCTATGTTTTTTTTTACAGTAACTCGTGAAGATATTATGAAATAAAATACTGTTACCATTTTCTCTGATGACGATGATGATGATGTTAATTATAATATTTGAAT
>SJJU01011508.1:0-21987 GCA_012932125.1 Conopomorpha cramerella
TTGAATAAATTATGAATGAATTCAGTTTTTGTAAAATATATTCTTGATTGCAATCTTCTAGAATGTACTTGATCCCTAGACACTTTTGATGTGTGTTATACACACATAGAAGATGTAAAAGATAGTTGTGTTAGTTAGTCAGGGAGGAAAACCCGACTTATTTTTATATAGTAGATAAAAACAATCTGACCAAGTCGGACACCTACACAATACATACATATATGCTGCATTGTACAATGCAAATTGTCTGCAAACCTGAGATTAATGTCACAAACAAGTCAGGATGATGTATTGAGGTCACTCATCTCAGCTCAATTGATGCGTCGGCCGTTCGATAGTCCATTTTAATATTCAACTATCTAATGGTTGACCTGGAGAAAATTGGAACTTGTGGTTACATTATAAAGTACTTTATAAATTCGACAAAACGTATTAATAATAATGTACAAATTTTTCAGTACCTAATGAGTAATCTCAGATATGATTCCTAAGACTGAAACGAAAAAATAAAAATGGTAAAAGTTTAATAACTTCGGCTATGACAATTACGAGATAAAAATACGCTTATATTTGACGATAATAAAGTAAATATTTCCTTAGCGCAATATTATGTTAGATTTCTACCTTAATTAGACGTACCTAGTTACACAGAAAGGACTCAATCCACAATTTTCCCGAAATTGAGTTAGCTATACCAGGGTGCTAAGTTAAGACATTCAAAGCAATCGGTTCAGTAGTTACGGCGTGAAAGCGGTACAAACAAACAAACAAACAAACAAACTCACTTTCCGATTTATAATATTAGTAAGGATAAGGATAGTAACATAATAATATGACGAATAATTTCGCAAATGGCTGTATTTGGACCATGACCTTTTTAGGTATCTGCTTAAATATTATTACATCGGTCTTGCTAGACCGGCTGCTTACCCATTTTTATTTGTGTACTTTTGACATTAAAAAAATACAAATCGTTTGACATTCTCAGTCCGATGCACTCTTGTCTGGCATTTCATTAACTTCAATGAACTAGTTATGATGTTTTTTTAATAGTACTATATTTTGTGTTGTAGCAAAATTCACGAATTTTGCTAAATGTTTAACTGTCTCACAAGATTTAACTTGGCATTATAAACCAAATCGTATTATAGATTTCAGGAGGTTTTCTCAGCGTCGATATTCGTTATCAAAACAATTCGCACTCTTAGTAGCAGTATTTTAAAAATTACCTGCCTCATCGTATACGTCCACTGCTGGACACAGGCCCCTACATTACCTGCCTACCTACATTCAAATACCTATTTAGCGGTGAAACCAAATCCTGGCTTACAACACTTGCGGCATTACTGCGCCCTATGCGAACCGACAAGCCTTGGATCAAGAAGCACCCTCAAAAGTCCAGCCCTCGATTATACAGGCTGATGCCAAAAGACCCTTTTCATTCTGTGTACTGTTTAAGTATGCTTAAGTATACTGTTCCTCCAGAGGTATCCACACGAACTGAAGCTCAAATGGGGTATTTCCGGATGACGAAAATGAAAAAAATTACAAATCTTACCTCTCAAAAAACGGCAACGCTCCTTTAGCACTTCCAGCATAAGCGACGCGACCTTCAGCCAGCAGCACCAAGCTGTCGAACATGGCCATCAGCTCTGAAGACGGCTGATGTATGGTGCAGATCACTGTCTTGCCCTGCACGGCGCTGGTGCGTAGTAGACTCATCAACTTGTGTGCAGAGAACGAGTCCAAGCCAGTGGTGGGCTCGTCGCAGAACAGGAGGCCAGGGTCGGTGAGTAGCTGGTGGATTTTGATGGGTTAATTTGTGAACGAATGTCTCTCAGAATAGAATCGCCATGATAATCTGGTTAAGTGTTCTGTCATTGGTAGAATTTTCAATATGAAATATCTTTACAAACTGATTGAACGACTCGATTCTTCGCTTTATGGTTACACGTTATATAATTGCATGTATGTAAATATCATGTAATGAACGTCTGTGGTCCAGTTGGTCGGATACTTGACTTGCAACCGGCACGTCGCCGGTTCGAGTCCGGCTACTGGACGTGTTCTACTGGGACTTTTTTTCAGAGCCTATGTACACAACGCAAAGCTTGCACGGTGAAGGACAACATCGTGATGAACGTGACCTTATAACGGCGATGAGCTCACCCCCGTTGGGTTAAATACGCATGATGAACCGTGGGCATTTGCTTAGCAAGTACCTCTGCCTACCCTGTAGTGGCGAAGCTAGGACGTAAGCCGGTGGTGAAAAATAGGCACTTAACCAATGCTTATTTAGATTTTTTATTTGTCTTACTTATTTGAGCTATAATGAGTCCCTACGCTACTTAATTTCCTTGAAAATAGTAGCTTCGCCACTACTACCCTGTTTTTTCTGTTCTTGTAAATATTACAATACCTTATTAATATTCCCCAAGTCTGTCTTTCAGTGGAGAAAGCAAAAGTAAAAAACAGACTTCCACCAGTAGTAATTTTCTTTGCATACCTATGTCTCATTTTCCTTTGACACTTCCTTAAACAACTGTTCAGCGTAGGCATACAAGACTAACAACAATTATGGAAAATACGAATACCTCAGTAGCAAAAGACAACCGCTTCCTCTCCCCACCAGAAAGAGTCTTGTGCCCGTCCAGACCCCCGATCCTGGTGAACCTGGAGCCGTAGAGTGACAACTGACGGAGTAGCTGGTTCACGCGTCGCTTACGCACGATGCCTGGCACTCGACGGTCCATGCGTAATCTGGCCTGAGGTTGTTGTGTGAAAGATACTGAATCATTGATATTGAATTATTGCATGCTTAATTTATCCACGGATTTTCCTGATGTCGCCATCAAGTACTCTCATAAATTATGCCTATGTTTTAATACCTTTCTCTCCCAGTTTCTTTCTCTCTTTTAAAGAAACTTTTAATCTCTGTAAACATCCGTGCCTGTAAAAAGCCGTGTGGTGACGGCGAATAGAATACATGTGTCACCACCCCAGCCCAACTTTTCCCGTCATGGGGGTCGTAAGAGGCTACCGAGGGAGCTCTCCAGAGAACGGGCAGCAGCGCTCTCTGTGAGGTAAACCACAACACCACTGCGATCGCCAACCCGCCTGCCAAGCGTGGCGATTACTGGCATTTCACCCCAAATGGCGGATCTCATTGGGGGAGGCCCTCGTCCAGCAGTGAACGTTATGTGGCTGATGATGAAACATCAGATTAGAGTTTTGCTGCATTTTTGTAGAGTCATGACACTAGGCTAGAATGAAAGAAGCAAACCCGAAATACCCACGTAAATGGAATAAACTCCATAAAGCGGGGTTACATCACAAGGCATTCACAAAGAGCGAAGTGATCACTGACTCAGATACTCTTAACCTAACCTAATCCATAAGAAAAACCAGGAAAATATCACACTCACCATGATAGTAAGATGCTCTATAACAGTAAGATGGTCAACGAACAGATCGTCCTGGTGCATGTACCCTGTCTCCTGGTGCATGAAGTCCCCAACCGGGCGTCCGTTCATGGCCACCTCGCCTTCCCACACCGTGCCAACTGGGGGTAAGTGGTAGTTTTAAGGTAGGTTGAAGAAATCAGGCTGTGTGTCCATCATTCTAACGTAAAATAGTAATACACTCAATAAAAGTAAACGCAACGGATTTTAATGCGCTTTTTTTTAAACATATAGACTTATCATAGAGGAAGGTTTATACATAATATGTATACTACATACATAAAATATGACGTATACTGAGTATAAAAAAAACACCGAACAATGGTTTTAGAGACGTTGTTGGGCTCATCATTATGAACAACGTTTACTATGGCGACATTGCGGGGAAATTAAAAAAAAATTCTTTCATCTCCATACAAAATGTCATCTCCATCTCGTTGATTTCCCCGCAACGTTGTTCATATTGACGAGCCCAATAGCGTTTCTAAGACCATTGCTCGGGGTCCTTTTTATACGCAGTATTGGCAAAACAATGTTTGCCGGGTCAGTTAGTTGGATTATAATGTGAAGAAAGTCAACATTCGTGCAGAAACGCGCACGCCTCCAGATAATTAGCTATAATATTATGTAGACGACAGATTAACCATACGTCGACGGGAGGTTTATAGTAAGTACGTCTTAGAAGAATTCTTCAAGTTTCATACACTCAGTTATTTCAATGTAAAATTATAAAAAGTATTTCCTTAGATATATACCCTCCCCCTCTTCATACAGATATCATTTTCAGTTATATTCATAACGCTGTATTACAATGTATAAGGTAAACGCCCCTTACCTGGACTGCGATACGCCAGCACCGACATTAGGGTAGTTTTCCCCGCTCCACTGTGGACATAATCCGATTTAGCATCGTGTACCTTTGTATATACCTAGATATTGGCACTGAACCTAATATTTCTGCAAAAACATACGAATACGACTCTATGTTCAATAGCGTAAGAACTTATTTTGTAAATAGAATGCATCAGCTGTCTTTCTACCTGTCATGTCGTAGAAGCCGACTATGGGATATGGAGATTAAGGTATATTCAAGCTATGGGCTTGCAGCTTGTAACTGAAGGTCCATATTGGCATTCTTAAGTTAGTCCTTGTGATCCTTTAGTTTTATCCACCCACTTTTGGTCATTACGAAATGAGTGTATGTATTATTTTGTAATACTTTTTCGACATACCTAGTATAAATTGAATTCCTATTTTCCATTGAGCACGACGTCACCTGTGAACGGCTGAACCGATGTTGTTTAATAATTAATTAGTTAATTAATTATCTTTGTTGTGTTTGTTATTGTCAGGAATAAAAATTACCTAATCTATAATAAAAAACAAAATTATCTAAATATGTTGGTAAGCGCAAAACTCGCGAGTTTTTCTTATACTTTTTTTGTTGTGCTTATTAACGACAGGAGTTCTTATGCAAGAAAAGATACGAAAATTGCACAGGGAAAACATGCTAATACGAAAATAAAATTCATAATTATTTAAGACAGAACAACGTCTGTCGTTGTAGAGGCCTATGTCCAGCATTGGACAAGTATGGGCTGATGATGATGAACGCCTGTCGGGTCCACAATAGCCTTATACATAGTTATGTCAAGAACTTGAAACTCTTTGAAAATGCAACGCGATGGAAATATTTCAGTATCAAACCACGATATAGAATTTCCTTTACATAGACGGCCTTGTCATCGCACCTTGTCTTTAACCTCTATTTCCTGAGCCATTTGACTATTAAAATGTACTATCAATGAAAGCTCAAGAACTATCTCGTTTTGAATAGCAAAATTTGGCCAATATTTTACCTTAGGCCTTAGGTCTTTCTGAACAATTTTCCCTGTTAGATGATCTTCGAATGTATGTAATGAATATGAGGGTCTAGTCCAAATGTATGGTTGGATATAGTTAAACAGAGGGCAGGGCTAGAAATCTAGGTAAACCAAGTAACTCTATACAAGTGATAGAATGTTCGGTATTGACGCATGACTTGCTTAGAGAGTATTATTTTACAGCTTACTTGTGGTGAGTGGAAGTGTCATATCTATAATATTGTTAAAGCAAACTGTTCCGAGGCCAAATTAATTACGGTTAACGAAAAAAGTGGCGCATATTTACGTCAACGATACAGAAGCTGAAATAATTATGTCTGTAAATACAATCGGTCATCACGTGAAAATCTCTTAAAGAGGTATCTATTGATGAAAAACTAGAAAAAAACAAACACAAATCCCAAAATTTGCACGAATGAACAGTTCGTTTCAGTTCAAAATTTATAACTGAACAGAAATTTTCTCCAGGATCCACAAAGAAAGGGAGAAAAATTAGGCTTTGAAAACCTGTTACGAAACGTGTTTTACACGTAACGTTTTTGTTGTTCATTAAATAAAATTTGTAACTAACTTACCTAGGTCCCATCAAGGCCACCAATGCACCAGGTTTTGCTATTCCACTTACTGTTGAAATGAAAAGATAATTACATAAAGTCATTAATTTATTAGCATAAAATTCATTGGTGTGTAAATGACGATCTAAATTTTACAGTTACTAGAAGAAATGGATTATTGGACATAGTGCTAGCTAGCTATCACCCATGCCCAGTGTTTCTTCGTCTAAATCTTTCGGGCCAGTATTAATATATATAATAACTTGGGATATAATAACATGGTAGAGACCTACACCCACTGTACACCAGTAGATAACTGTAGTTACAACACTATTTAAATTAAATTATGTCAAGTTAGATTTTAAAATAAAATTAATATGTGAGTATGTAATATGTAAGAGACAGTCAGTTTGCGTCTACTTTCACAGTGCGAACCGCCGGTATGTGGAATGACTTGCCGGAGTCTGTGTTTCCTGCGCAGTCCAGTCTGAAGGTCTTCAAGTCGCGGGTGAATAGGTACCTAATGAACAAGTGTGCTCCATCGTAGACCACATCGCTGCTGAATATCAGGCAGGATGGTGGACAAACGCTTGTTCATTGTGATAAAAAATGGGTCGACGATCTCGTCAGAATCGGGTAGAATATAGAACGGGAAGAGAGGTCTATGCCCTGTCGTGGGATCCAGTAGGCTAGTGATAACAATAATGTATGTTTGTATGTACTTCAAAACCATGATCACTCACCATCATTGACAAGTCTCTTCAAACGTCCGTCCTTCTGTTTGATATGTATACTGACATCCCTCCACACGAGTGTGCATGGACTAGGTGTGTGAACACCGCCCAGTATCTCCTCCACCTCGGGGAAGAGGGGGTCGAACTTTGTGCGTCTCCTGCCATTGTCCAAATGGGTCACCTCGGCTGGATTAAGCTCCTGGTGACAAGTGGTTAATTTTTAACAGACTTAAAAAAGGAGTCTTTGTCAATTGCCTGTTCATCTTTTTCCTGTTCTTTTTTTGTTGTTATGCCATTTTATATTTGCTTGTTGTTTTTATTTGTACTTCTTTTGTAAATTTGGTGTGTTAGTTCTTAAGTTAGTAAATAAATATATATACATTCATACATACAATTCGACCGTGGGCTTCTTTTGTATTTGGACAGTATTGTATAATTGTTTTTGTTCGAAAGAATACATTTCCAAGGTCCCATGATAAGGAAATCAGGGCATGATGATGGGAATCCCGATAAATCGAGGGTTTCAAGTTATTTTATCTTAAAAAATATTTATATTATGTATAATAAGTATTTACAAAGCGGTTAGATATTTAAAGAGAGCGAAAATTCCGGGTCACACATAATATTGTATTAAAAAGACATACTTGAATCGAGGTGAGCTTGTTGTCTAAAATAAATAGTTTATCAGAAACATTGAACTAAATAAAAAAAAACATTCAGGGCGACAGTCGATCAACAAAAAGGTCGCATAGACACCCTGCTGAAATGGACAAGTTAAGATCTACAGAAACAGTATCAAAAGGGTATACCTATTTCCGAATCACCCTGTAAATAAAAGTGCCCATACGGAGGACCGCATGCAGGAGAAATTTGTCATCAGCCATATGAATAGATATCCAAACCAATATAAAATCCAATCCAGGGTTGGCTCAAATGTTAGAAATATTGAAAGATCGTGATTTTTGATAAAAATTTCAAATGAAAGAAAGTCTACCCAAAAGCCTGTAACCGACCATTATCCTGCCTCATTAACATCAGGCAGGATAGTGGTCAAATGCTTGTTCATAGTGATAAAAAAACTCCATATATCAAAACAATACTTAATTCAGAAACAACTGAGGACAGAAACATGGGATCATAAACGTATCCAAAAACGACCTTTCTTATCATATTTATAACACTTTTATTTACCTACTAATCTCGACAAAGCATTGCGTCCTACATTAGGGTGTCAACGTACGACATTGTCAACTAAAAACTTGTTTTTAAAATGTTCTTGTTAATAAACACTGGTTGCCTAATTAGATACGTCAAGTAGGGTATCCATTTATTGTTTAACACATCTGTGGACACTTAAAACAAGGCAATTGTAGTTTTATTGTTATGCCGTTGTAGGTATAGGCAATGCAGGTTCCGTCCGAAAGGGTTAAGTAGTAATTCACCACATTTATTTGACGAACAATGTTTCTAATTCCACTTAAATACGTAGCTATTACTTTGGGAAAAAATCTGGCTCGAACCTATATATAATATATCTGATTTTAAACATAGTAGGAGATAAGTAACTCCTCTCCAACATGTTTGTTAAAACCTAGGAACAGATTTACAGCGATTTAATTTGTTGTCAAAAATACAGAATTATTGGAAGGATAAATAAACCAGCTCTTCTCTACGGTACGCCGTAGAGGTTAGAGGACCCAACGGCTTCGTCTTTCTGTAATCTAAATATAAAAGGAGAAGCTGACTGACTAACAATCAATGCACACCCCAAACGGGCACTTGAAATTGGTAGGGGTGCACTGAGAAAAGGATTTTCGGAAAGGAAAATAATAAACTGTACATCAAAATTACTAACTTGCACACCTAAAAAGCCAAAGTTATCATCAGAATGGCAATTAGGTATGCAAGTTAGTAATTTTGATGTACAGTTTATTATTTTAGTTAGGTTAGGTTAGACTTTTTTGATGCACGTTTAAATGCTATCCTTTCGGAAATTCGATCGAGAACGGAATTATTGGGAGAAAAAGTATGAATGAAAAGTCTAAATCGAAGAAGTTAGAGGCTTGAAATTCGGCATATACCTTAGGCCATGCAAAGCTAAAACACGACAGGATTTTGAAAAATTCCCACGGTAAGAGAAATAATGTATAATGTAAAAGAATGTTTGCCGGGTCAGCTAGTAGATATAATATAAGTCAAATCAATAAATAAAAAATGCACACAATTTCAAATGATTTTCGATCACTTTATGACTCATTATACATACATATGCACTTGTCTACTTAAAAAAACGAGTTAGCGAATTTATTTAAGTTCATAGTTATTACAGCAATAGTCACTAATCACTTTGATTTTTTAGTTAAAATTAGCTAATTAGACGACGACGAAACGACGTTGCACTATACGAAGTAGAGAGAATGGAAAATACCAAGTCTAGTAGAAAACTATTTAAAATCTTCCAACCAAACTGCAGATAACAATGGCATCTACGATTTCGTTCTATCCTGACAATCCAGTATTTTTTTAACTTTTTAATGGAAATGATATGAGATAATGGAAATTAACTTACAATTGATTCTCCATTACTCGATGACTTTCGTCTTGACGACTTCTGCACTTTAAGAGCACCATTGCCTCCGTTTTCACTCATCTTCTTGATATTGGACCTTAAGATAACTGAATAAAACACAAATTACAGTACACAGTCATTTTTCGTATGGCGGGAAATGTTTCAAAACTAGTATGGAAGATAGAGCGCGGCCGCCTACGGTCACATCAGGCTTGCATTGACAATGCCTTTCGGGTTAGACAGAGAGGCTCGTGCGATCGAGCGAGATAGCTGTACGTTTGTCAGTCGCGTCTTCAAATTAACTGTGTAGTATTCAAAGTTAGTTCCTTAGACAATTCGATCGTTTAAGATAGAGCTTTATTTATTTGCATACCAGCGGCGGCCGCATCGCTGCTGCACCCGTGTAGCATGTAGTTTTTTAAATTATTTTCTATTATTATTCATTAAGAATTATATAGCAACTAATACATTTTATAATATTTAACTGACTTCAAAAAACGAACCGAGAAGGTTCAATTTGTTGGTATTTTTTTAAATATTTGTTACCTCAAAACTTTTGACTGGGTGATTCTTTTTTTTTCCCGTTTGGTCCCATTTAAATTTGGTTCAGTTCTGATAATGGCATCCGCGTAAAAACTACTATGTCTTCTTTGTTCTTTTTTCTGTAAAGTTATTTTTGGTGAAAATGGTGTATTAGCTATTATAAATAAGAAGGTATTTTGTGGTACAGCACTACACCCAAATATTTCTAGCCGGCGTTTTAGGTACCGGTTCGTAGATACTAATCTATGGAGACATGATGATCTACATATGGTAAGTGGTTAAAGTTCATCGGCCAAATACATTTCTAATCCTTCAATTATTCTTCATACAAAAAATAAAAAATAAATACATTTCACGCCTTTAAATCCCAAAGCGGGGTAGGCAGAGGCACTTGCTTCATAAGCAAATGCCCACGGTACACCAAGCGTATTTAACCCAACGTGATAGGGGGTGAGCCCATTATAGGGTTCACACACCTTGTGGTGTGCGGGTTTCATCACGATGTTGTCCTTAACCGTACAAGCGTTGCGTTGCGTACATAGGCTCTGAAAAAGAGTCCCTTTGGTACACGTCCAGTAGCCGGACTCGAAACCCGCGACCTCCCGGTTACAAGTCAAGTATCCGACCAACTGGACTACAGACGCTCTACAAACATGTTCATAATCCTTAATGGGGTCGGCCTTTCCCTTTGGAGACATATCTCCTCGTCATCACCATCAACATGATGATGAGGGCTTCCCCCAACCATTTCCATAATAATTTGGAGGGAATTACGGCCAATATAATCGCTACGCTTGGCAGACGGGTTGGCGATCGCAGTGATGGTTTAACTCACAGTGTTTGGCTGCTGCCCGTCCTCTGGAGAGTTCCCTCGGTCGCCTCTTACGACCCTCAAGACGGGAAAAGTTGGGCTAGAGTGGTAGCACATGTTTATGTATTCGCCGTCATCACACGTGTCACATGCGACATGTCTCCTAGATCAGTTGTTTACTTCACAGTGGGGAAGCGACGTTAAAGAAGTTGCCCAGGACAGGAGGTGGTGAAGACAACTTGAGGAGGTCCTGTGCACCACCGGGTACAATGTCCTAAGGTACAGATCCCGAGCTATCCATTAATCCTCTCCGATAATTTATTTTCGTACCCTGGATAGTGAGGTGAGAGTGATGTGAGAAAGTATTAACGCCGTCTATTTTGAACACGAATTGATTACAAAATAAATTATTCTTTCTAAGCTGGCGATCATCTAAATGTAAATACCAACAACGTACTTTGAATTTTTAAATTGTAACGTATCTATTTTTTATTTTCAGTTACATTAAGGGTAGAATTTCAAAGTATCCAAATAAATCCTAATTCATTTTTAAAAGATTCTCAAGTCGATATACCAAAAGAAAACCCCTGTGCAGTTTCAGATATACGCTGAAACAATGCATTAATCAGAACTTATGCTTTTTTTAGTAGACTAACTAGTTAACCCGGCCCTCGTCCATCAGGACGTCATGTGGCTGATGATGTGATGATGAAGTGAACCCGGTAAACGTTGTTTTGTCAATATACATAATTAACAATGTTTTTCTTTCTACGTATGATTCATACGTATAAACGTTAAAAATCACTCTAAATAATAATGGAACCTGTATCAAAATTAATTGCGTACTTTTAAAGAGGCCGGTTTATCCCACCCTCTTTTGCACCACTGTGATTCCTGTTAGAGCCAGGACCTACATCGGCATGCAGAATAGACCAGAGCTCAATTAATGATGACTGAGCTAGATCCGAGGGGGGGGGAGCCTTCTGTCTTGGATTCCACTCAGTAATTAAGCTAAAGACGGTATAGTAATAAGTGTTTTAAGGATAGAAAGGGACAGACAGCTGAACTTTGTTTTATACTATTTGTATTGATTGAAATTAACGTGGTAGTTGGAGAAACAAACCAAACATGTATCAACCATGCAAAAATACCTTCCTATTCAGACAGTAGTGCAACCCTTAGTACTAAAACCAACCCCATCATTATAATTTTCGTCTCAAAAAATTTCACACACAACCCAACCCCAAGTCAAGTACTTATCTAACTACAATTCCAAATCTGCTTAGACACGTCTCGGCCCACCCCTGGCTCGTGTGTAGGGCTTCCCAGTTGGGCGATATGCGACACCAGTGAGCCAAAGGAGCGTGGCGGGTCGGCGGACGCGAGGGCCCTTCCGCGTGCTGGACAGCATAGCTTGGGTTACCTGCCTATAGGGTTGGGGGTTTAGCGACTTAGCTGCCGGCGGAGGTGTTAGTCCATCGAGTGGGGATGGACTTAATAGAAATATTTTCTTTTTTAGAAAGAAAGTAGTAAAGAGTTAGTCAAGGTAGTATTTTAGGACCTACGTTATGCTTAATCTACGTAATTGACAGCTATGGAAGCATTCTCATGCTGAGGCGATTTAGTAGGTAAACTACCTAATAAGCGACAGGGCTCTATTATAAGTTGTTGGTATTCAAAATAATCAACTGTTCAGACACAAGCCGAAAGTCTTTGTAAATTTTATTTAAAAGTACTTATTTTACAACGTTTATCTACGTTTATTTTACTACTAAAAAATGAGTTGAGAGTAGAGAGAGAGAGAGAGAGAGAGGCATTATCGAGATTTTAGAAAGAAAAGGTGTTTTGCCTACCTTCTTGTACTCCCCTAAAATTTGGCACACATGGATTTATCAACATCATCATCAGCTCATATTCGTCAATTGCTGGACATAGGCCTCTCCAATTGCACGCCACTATGATTTGTTTTCGGCTTCTCGCATCTCTTATCGGTCAGCTTGTGCATATCATCATTCCGCCTTACCTGTTGGCGTCCTACACTCCGTTTGACGAGACGCGATCCCCACTCGAGGACTCGTGTACCCAACGATTTTCGATTACAATTAAATGGATTATCTCATTAAAATGAGGCAAAACGACAATGTTAAATTAGTCATGGCCCATCCTTCCTTCATTAACACAGAAGCGATAGATTTTGATTATAGGTAAAAATAACAAGAAACTCAATAAGTCCTCCTGCAGTGGAGATAGAGAAAGTTTTTAGAAGGTTACTGTTCTAATGAAATTGTAAACTGGAAAGCAAAAAGTTACGCAATACCTAAAGATCTCTATAGGAGTAATTTGTATTAGCTGCAGGTTGCAGGACCGCTAAGGTTCTGGCTTTGTAATACCTATACATATATATATGAAAAATAACAAACGCTGACCCCAAACTAGGATCATGTACTACCCGAGACAGATACTTACATAAATACATACAGAGATAAATAAAACACCCAGACGCACACAACAAATGCCTCATCTCATCACTAAAACATTATGTCCGTGGCGGGAATCGAACCCGCGACCTTCGTCCTAGAGGCAGTTGTCCTGACCACTAGTCCATGCCGGCCGTCAATATTAAATACCCCGTTTACTTATTGCAACAGGAGAGTGTGATAGCGATCGGTCATTTGAAATGAATCAGTCTTAACAATGCAGAAATTCAATGTCTTTTGTTAATTATGGTGCTGATAACTGCTGAAGTAATTCTGGAAGGGATGAAAAGCACGCAGAAGTATTTATTATCTATTAGAATTTATTCGATTTTCTTTAGTCATTCATCGTTTGTACAACTCTGGTCCCATGGATTGGTGGAAATACGAGAGGATAGAAAAATTAATGCAGCAGCAAAATATAATTTTCGTGCAAATAAATAGTTAATACCAAACACCCTCAGTTCTAATCAATAGTTTTGGAGTTAACGAATATCACAGTAAGCAAAAAAAAATGATACTTAAGTTTTTTTTTCTTAGAGAAAAATATCTCTAACATGTCATGTGTTCTAAAATTATTTGCGTCTAAAACAGCGTGTGTAAAAACAGTAACTATTAAACACTCCCAGTTTTAATCAATTTTCTGGGGAAAAACGGTAGTTAATTAAAAAAAAATCAGAAAAAAGAAAATATTTTTTTGTTAATATTTTAGTCTACCACGTATTCTAGAATAAGCCGGACCGGTTTTATTTTTTAGAGCAAAAAATAACCGCTAAATGTAGAGAAAGGTCAAGAAATACCTACTTAAAATGTTCTTATTAATTAAGCGTAGTAGAGAAAACTCGTTTTTATATTATTTATGTTTTTATTTTTTTCTAAAACTAGGTTTTAAATGATCTAGGTATTGATTAACATTGTGGTCTCATTTTTAGTTGCACTAGTAGAAACTTCTATGACACAGAAAAACATATTAAAGCTGTAAGTACATTAATATAATATCTTTACTTCAAAATAATTATACTTAGATCTAGGTACAGCAATAATTAATTACATAAAATTGTAAAAAATGATACAATGTATTAAAAAAAAACGGGTTCTTTTAAAGTAAATTATATAAATATCCTGTGTAATTTGTATAGTACCATTAAAAATATACAACGGAAATATAAAAAAAATCTTGGATAAATAAATTAATAATAAATCCTTTAAATAGTTAGCACATGATCTTTGACTACTTAGCAGCAAGAACTTAGCATAAAATTGTACGTTACTTGCGGGCAATACCTGATTACTCCATTTACTGTAATTTAAAGTGTAAATAATCCATGTTTCCACGGATTCTACATACTGATTACATATTCATGAAAATTCAAAATGTTGACTAATTGACGTATATCAATTTACTCTTTGTCCGTATTTATCGTAAATAAGACCACATTTTAAGACCTCAGTGTAGCACTGTTCTAACCTTATGAGTACCACGGTTATTAATTATTAATTTAAACATTTTTATTGGAATTTATTTTCATATATAAGTATGTACATTTTTTTACATTATCAGCATACATAATAATACATGTTTTTTATATATTTTATTGGAACTATTTTGCCAGTATTATAATTACTCGACACATGCCATAATGTGCTAAACCAAAATGAACTTTTTTTGTACAATGCGAAAGGGTTATTTTAACTTGCACTATTAAAAGTACTTTTGTGTACTATCAGAACTTTTGAACCCAAAACCTTTGATTTTCTGTAGTCTTTATTTAATATGATATCATTCAACGATTTTATTTTCTTGTTCACTGCTTCTTTCTACTTGGCGCGGCGCGTGCGCAGCACAAGAGCGATGTACGCCAGGAAACGGAAGCCGAGGAACAGCAGAATCATGTTCACGATGTCCATTTGGAAGTCATCCTGTTGGTAAAAAAATGTTATAAGAAATATATATACATAAAAGAAAGTCGTGTTAGTTACACCATTTATAACTCAAGAGCGGTTGAACTGATTTGGCTGAAAATTGGTGGGGAGGTAGCTTAGATCTAGGAGAAGGACATAGGGTGCTTTTTATCCCGATCCTGTGGGACGCGTCGCTATATAGAAGGTGTTATAGTTTGTATGAAATACTGAAACTACGCGAATGTAATCGCGGGGCGTCCACTAGTATATACATAAAAGAAAGTCGTGTCAGTTACACCATTCATAAATCAAGAACGGGGGATGTACCTACTAAGCTGAAAATTTATGGGGTGATAACTTAAGATCAGGAGACGGACATGGATACTTTTCACCCCTATCCTGTGGGAGCCATCGCTATTCGGAGGGTGTTTGTTAGTTTAATAGTTAGTAGTGTGTATGAAATACTGAAATTTCGTGGGGCGTCCGCTAGTATAACATAAATAAAAAATGTCTAAGTCTAAGCTTAAAACTCTAGAACCAATTTCTCTGATTCTTCTTTTGTTGTGCTTATCAATGTCAGGAGAATTTTCTTTTGACAGAAAAAATAAGAAAATTCCGCGAGAAGTTATACTAATTCGAATTGAATATTTATAGTTAAGATGGATCATTCCGATATCTTACCCTAGAGAATTCACCTCAGGGTGAAATCTGGCAAACGTTTGCCTGAGAATTTACCCTAAGCTGGGTAAATATTTGGTCATGACATCGGCTGTCGGCTCCACTAATATATGAAATGTACTCTACTCTAGATGGAGTAAGAGTAAGTCTTGAACGTCCGATATACGATTGCAGCTACATCGTATTTAATATAGTTATGTAATAAAGGTAATATTAAATGATTTATATGTGAATATGTTGAATAAAATCCGGTCAACAAGGTTATCGCTCGATATAGGTGACTTTTAGCCAAAGCCCATTTAAATTATGCACAGTTCAATTTTATACCTAAAGCGGGATAGTCAGAAGTACTTGATGAGCAATTTCACTAGGCGTATTTAACACCAGCTGTACCGCGCGGTGTTACTCGTTCGCGTTTTTTCGTTCCCGTGGGAATTCGGGAATAAAATATAGCCTATGTTGCTCAGCAATAATGTATCTTTCCAACAGTGAAATATTTTTTTAAATCTGTCCAGTAGTTTCGGAGCCGATTCAATTCTAACAAACAAACAAACCTTTCCTCTTTATAATATTGTTATAGACAATATTGCATTGAAGCCATTGTCTTAGTACATTTGAAAAAAAAATCTCTGCATACAAGCTTCAGCTGATTGCCTATTTATAGGAGAAGGTTTTTTTATCGTTTTTTACGTTAGGGTTCCTTAGGGAAAAAAATTTCGTGTGTTTTTTAAACATTTTTGTTGTACAGTAAGAAACACATTGTAACTGTAGTTACACTGGTGACCCCGACGTGATACATTATCCTGTGCGCCGAGTAGTACGTTATCGTAATGATTTATAGTGTAAATATTGCCTCTTGAAATTTCGATCGGTGAGACCCGCTTGTGGGAGGCTGATCGAAATTGTGCAATACACTATAAATTTTACAAAATAATTTCTCGGCGGAGTTATTGTTCCTGTTCCTTAAGGATCACGTCGGGGTCACCAGTGTAACTACAGTTACAACATCAACACCATCATATCCACACTCACCTCGCTAAAGCTAAGCGTATCCAGCACGACCTGTCCCGAAGCCGGGCAGGTGAAGTTCTCCCTCGTGCAGGCGATGCTCTCCACTCCAGACCACTGGTTCACCAGCAGCGCCTCGTTGCCGTAGCGGAACCACGACAGGTAGGATATCCAGCTCAGGTACGGTGGCACCGATCTGGTTTGGGAGAGGATCATCGTCATCATCATCATGATCATACACACATGGAGAGAAAAGGCTATTATGATTATAGTTGTTGATGAGTGAAATATGACTCCTAACTCGAATACTGTGTATAATGGTTGACAGGCTGACAGAGACTATTCTATATGTATAGTACACAGATAAAATGTCAAAATACTCCGATATTATTAAAACAGAGGCAGAGAGGAGACAGCCGGAAGTGGGTATCGAACGCGCGACCATCGAGTCTAAGGCCTGTATTCTGAAACCGTTCAAGAAAGGTTTGTCTCGCTCTATTCGTGTTTGTATAAAAAAGACAAACGATGCTCAAAGGACACTTGAGTATTGCTTATTGCTGCGGCATGATGACGTCGGTCTACCAGGTTCAAGTATCGTCTCATGCCAAAGATTTTTTTTTAAGTAGTCAAGCAATCTTATCTAGCATTCTTATTAATAAGGCAACTCCACTCACCCAGAATTGAGGAAGAATCCTCCGAAGAGCATGAAGGGTATGATGATGGGCGGCCCCACGGAGGCGGCCATGCTCACGCTGCTGCTGGCGCACGATATCAGATAACCTGTCACAAGAAGCCATTGTAAAGTTTTCTGTGTTCACTGCTGGTTTTACAAAACCTCAATTTGATAAAATTACTTTCTGTCCGGCAAAAGTTTCTACTACCATAGTAAGGGTGGAGTTCCTAGGCTATAGTTCAATCATTTGCGTACTCCAGGTCTTGTCTAGACATAGAGAGAAAAGGACATAATTTTCAATTGACTTTACTATCTGTACCTTGTGGTGATAGTGAAGCCTGTCAACAGTGAAAGTTTTAAAACGGCCTATTCGGTGCAAACAATCAAACAAAGAATCCAATATGTCGTCTTTATAATATGAGTATATAGATAGTAACCTAGCACACAATATCAAGCCGCAAAAATCGCAACAATGTCAATGAAAACCGCACGACGGCAGCGCGAAGTCCCGTTCAGAAATCAGATGTTCATTGAACAAACTATCGTATGTCCGAGGGAAATATTTCACAAGCGAGACACGCTCCATTTCTAACGGATTGCAAACCGCAGGTAGCTCGGGTGACACCCTCGCCAGGGACAGTGTGAGGAAAAGCTGATTATAAACTGTTGGTGATTTGTATGAAGTCAAGAAAATGTCGTGTCATTGAAAAGAGGTAAATCTACGGTGTCTACGCGTAACACGCACGTCTCCAGAGAATTGCCGGATAGTATTTTGGTTACCCGACCTAATAATAGAGTTATTGCTAGATCCTTTTCTGTTGTACCTACTCACGACATAGGCTAACGAAGTTCTGTGTTTTGTGGGTGAGTAGATAGGTAGGTACTTATGTTTCGTAAAGACAAGTTACCTATACACAGGTGTCAATCCTTGAAGATTCCTGCCTACCTTGTCGTAAAAGCCAGTGCACGCTACTGACAGATAGGATTTGGGTGGTGGTAGGTTTGTCCCCACTTATGGAGGTGAGAACACCACAAAGTCCGCAAGATCAGTACAATATTGGCTGCACAGTTAAGGTGATCCAAATTTAACTTGGAGATGCGACCGCGTTACGTAGTACAAGTAGCAGCAAGATTATCCAATCAGGCTTCACTTAGCCAGGCATTTCGACTATGCTACTGCTACAATGTACTCGCCAGCTGTTAAAGTTATGTGCGTACCCTCGGAGGTGTGGCGCAGGCTTGTAGAAACTATTGCACTAGTGGAGTGACATAAGACAACATTTTTGTCCATCTGAAAACCCCAACTGCTGGTATATGCGTCTTGCCTAGACTTTTAGATATAAAATATGTCCTTCCGATAAGGGATTATGGACGTAAGTTTGTTTATGAACACTAAGAATCGATACTCATTTGAAACTTTATCCAAGTATAACTTTCACGTTATACTATACGTATATTAGCTATGCGAAACATTTCCACACAGTACCTAGACAAAAAAAGCTCTAAAACATTGCAAAGTGTTCATATCTACTGTTTATCTAAGTTTATTTCTTTCAACTCAACTTGACCAACATATACCTAAAAGTGTTCAAATATAAATGAACAGGCTTTATGTAAAAATCATTACGTAGACACAGTTCAACTTAAATTTGACGACAAACTTAACAACGTAAACGAAGAATTTACCAGACCGTGTGAAATGATTAATATTTGTATCGATTACTAGATACACAGTAGCTCTCTGGTTGAGTTACTACAGGTTTTGATAGTTGCCGACTGAATGTATAAAACGTAACCGTTAATTTGTGATGGGGGGCATGTAATGCCGAGATTTATCAAGCGAACTTTCATTTTGCATAAGACTTTGCATGTCCTTTTTCACAGACAGCAATTTTGTTAGCCATAAATCTTCTACTAAACAACCTTTTTAATGTAGGTTTTGTAAAGGTATCCTTACATCTAATTTTGTTTTACACACATCCCCTGTCCTTCATGGAGGCAAGAAAAACACCGGAGAGTAGATTCCATTAATCCCAAACAGTGAACCGATACAGGGCGTCTTATCGTCCTAAAAAAGAAGTACAATGATTTAGCTTTTTTACTTACCAAACGACGTAGCGACATTGGTGATTAGCGCAGCCAATCCTGAGGCGATGAAAAACCTCTCAGGAGCTGGATTCAAACCAATCATGTAGTACGCTACAGTCGTGAACACGAGTGGTATGGTCGCGAATACTGGCGCTTCGGCTAAAGTCTTCGACAGGAAATATACGTCCGTTCTGTACATTCCCGAATGGTGCTCGCGTATGAAGATTGGAAGCTCCGAGCAGAAAACCTGCGAGAATGGGGAGAGTTACAATCTTAGATACTCTGTAGTGTAATTAGGTACAAACTATTCAGCTTTTGTTAGAGTAAAGTGTAAAATTAGTAACAAAAATTGCAATAAAATTTAGTAAAACGGAGCGTAATTGCAATACCACCATTACCTTCTGACAAAATAAAAGTCGACTTCGGCACAGAGCTTCGTGCGGACATTATAAATTTAGGGCCTTACTAATATTGGTGGAATTTCTATTTCGAAAATACACAAAGCTCAACTTTATTTGTCAGTTGTATGTCAAATACGGAATAACCAGTTTAAGGAGACCTGTAATAAGCGTTGTGTAACTGAGAATGTGTTTATTGGTAAGGGGGTTACTCTTTATTAAACTCTACAGCAAATTTTGAAAATGTACAATGGAAAGATGAAAAAAAGACCTTATTGCCTAGAATGATTATTCCCATGAACCTCATAAGTGCATGATTCAATTAGGTTCTCAAGTTCTTGAGGGCCCTCTTACTAACATCACGGCATTAGCGGCTTTTTTGGGGCTCATCTATATCTACACTTGAAGTTTTTGCTCATGTTATTGCCCCCACCTACACACCACATATAACAAAATAAAAATACACTTATCGCCTTATATTCCAAAAGCGGGGTAGGCAGAGGCTCACAAAATATTGTCATCTAAATGAAAAGAATACGTACGTTGATGACAGCGAAAATGTTCTGGAAGGTCATGTTTGTGAGGAACATGAAGATGGCACCGTTGATGTTCATCACACCGTCCTGGTCCAGCCGCTGCCCGAAATAGATCACGCCGATCAGGATCGAAACCATCTGGTAAATAAAAAAAACTTATCACTACAATAGATTTGTTACACTTCTCAGTAGAGACTAGTAGACAACCCGTTTCCAAAGAATGTCGCGTAATCAGATAGGTAGATAATGCTTGGGTAGTGGTTTGCTTGTCAGTTGGGCAAATTTTCGACTGGTAGAAGAATTCTTTGGGTACTTCATCATATTAATAATCTGCGGCTAACGTGAAGGTTGAAGGTCCTCTAATTTTATTTCAATTTGTTCCAAGAAGAAATTAAAAATGTAGTTTGACTTTTTTTAATACTTTTGAGCACCATCTTGCCTGATGTTAAGCAGCGATGTGGAAACTATGTTCTAAGTTTGTTGTCTTTTTAGATTGAGATACCACGAATAAACAAGAGTAGCCTAAACTAGGCCTAAACACAGACTATGTATTTTGATAAGCCATTTATAACATAAATTAATAATTGTTCATAGTGATTAAAAAAAAAAAAATAAAACATGATAAAATTACTCACAATAGTTTGAAGAAACCGAACTTTGATCAACATAGGTTCCTTAGTGACTGACAACCAGGACCTCCACAGTACTGCGCGGAATTGCGCGCACCAGGACGCCTTGTATGGAGACCTGCGCACGCGCTCCGATGCTGAACTGGTCCACGCTATATCTGCCCAGCCGGTCTTCGCTTTTCGCTGTGGAGATGGATGTTCGTTAGGATTTCCATGACATTCATCAACTATTTCATACAGGCACGTCAGTTTTTTAATAATTTTTACTTCCCCTTTTTGAGGAGGACCCGACGCGAAGTCTCCGTAATGTGGTCGTCATGCCCCAGAAGGGGGAGAGTTGGCAACAAAACAGGGATGGGCAAAGATAATTTGTATGGAGTCAAGAAAACGTGAAAAGAAGCAAAAGCAAGTAGACGCGCACGTCTCCAGAAAATGGCCCGTACGCGAGAGGCAGGTAGGGCTTGGGTGGTGGTGGGATTATCCCTGATTCCCCTTTTTAAGTGTCCTTAGGTTAAATATGTTCTTAGGTTATAGTTATGTGTAATGCATGCTAGAATACCTATTTTATTGTGTTTTTCTGGGGTTAACCACGAGTTAACCAGTGATGGTTTTTTTTTGCTGGAATGCAAAGAGGAAGATACAAATTCTTTTCCGCTCAATACAAGTCGTAATGGCGGATTTTAACAAAAACTGATATTAAAATATCCCTAATTTTCCACGGGTATGCGACGAACGGTAATACATAAATATATATAAATAAAAATATAAACACACGAGATCAGCAAGGTTCTGCTAGTAAATGGCTAGTTATGATAAACAGTGTAAAGAAACCTGAAACAACTGAGCGTTTTCAGCCTCAGCAGCTATTCGACATCCGATCTCAGATTTGGCGTATGCAGCGCACACCGTGTCGATGGTGTGCCGTGTGGCCTCCTCGCGGCCCGGCACGCCCGCCAGCAGCTGGATGAAGTGGTCCGCTGGGTTGTAGTTGGCTGGACACGCTGCGCCAAGCCTGAGTGGATACACAGGTTTCAATACTCGAAAGC
>SJJU01011510.1:0-21555 GCA_012932125.1 Conopomorpha cramerella
TTGCTAATGAACAAATTCAGAATAATTGATCATTTATAACACAATCTCATTTCATAGTGGAAGATTGTGGAATGACAAATTACCCACTGACAAAATCGTCTCGAGAGTAAGTAATTATGTTTGGAAGTCCCCAAACTTAGCTTGCAGGTGTGCATACTATAATAACATAGTCTCTTCAGGTTACACAGTTTTGAATTTAAGCTGAGCTTGAAGTTCTAAAGCTTACTTAGACACAGAAGCTCACTTTGCACAATAGTGAAGTTCTCGTAAGCTAGACTGACACAAAAGTAAACCTATAGACGCGGACACAACCAGCTCCTTAATTCCTACATGATTCATGTCCTAAGAATCCTATCTCGAGATTTTCACTGTACTACAACAATCAGATTTCTATGGTCCTTTAGTTAGAACTCAAAATTGCATCTTCACATGGTCCGGCAAGATAAGCCCATGAATGTGCAGGTTGTGTCAAGCTATTTTGTTTTTAGTGCCGTTCTGTTTTAAAGTCCAAATTGTATTGTGTACGTGCAAAGGTATGTGTGGTAGGACGATGTTTAGTAAAGTTGTGGATAAGTGGGCGACTTGGCGGGATTGCTTCTAAACTTAGTGATTGTTGGTCTGTTTGCTGCTTCCGCTTCTGTTTTAGTAGACTGCGCTGATTGTTCTCTGTTTTGACGCATGGACTGAAATGAAGCTTGGGAATAACTGATTTTGACTGAGTTATTTAATTTCCATTGAAATACTTTACAAACACACTTTTTTGTTGTTATTTCAACTGAATGAACCAGTTTTCTCCATATGCATTTATTACAATAACAATTTCTTGAACTTTCGTTCACAACACCCAGAATCATATAAACAGCAAAGATAAGAAATATCTTACTGCGAAGCTAGCCACCGCGGCGACCAAAACTATGCGATAATGGACATTTTTAATACACTCCCTTTCTCTAGACGGGAATAAATCCGAAAGCATTCGAGTTTAGCGACCACCTACGGTCTACTAAGTGGATTGAAGCGAGCCCATCTGTTGCGGAGGGGTTGGAAGTGGGGATTGGGGGTAGGGGGGGTTTGTCCCCGCTCGCCGGAATTGCGTTAAATAAAGTCAAATTGAGCCATAAAGACCGGGAGCCGGCGTAATGCAATGAACCGCTGCGAGCCACTGCGGGTGACGCCGCGCCGACACACACTTCGCAACTGAAGTTGGTGTCCGAATGATGATACAGAATGCAGTTGCTTTAGTTGTTATCTGGTACATGAGACGGTGGTGTTTACAAACACACACAAACCTCAACTTAATCTCGAGAGTCGTGAGGCCTCCGAGATGACTGATTGATTCTATTACATTCATGGAAAGATTTCTAGGTTTTGATAAGTATTTTAAGGTTTAAGGTGTTGATTAAAAGAGACCATAGTCTACTAATCAGTTACTTACCCCAAATATCTTATATCTGGGAGGAGCTATGTACATTTTATAACTATTACGGGTTATTATGTTACGAGACCTAACGTGACAGGTGATAAGGCTACACAGATTTATGGTGTAGTACTTGATTTCCGTCTTTAAACTATTGCTTATGAATTTTGATAAAAATATAAAGTTATGCATTCGCAGTAGTGCATGTCTAACTTTATCTAAGCGTGGTATGCATGCGAAATCAGTAGTAGACGGCCTTGTACTTAGTACAATGTCAACCATTTAAGTATTTTTTCTCATAAGCATAATACATGTATTTTTTAGTATAAACTAAAGGGATGCTCTCGACCCAAACCAGCTGCAGACGTCGCTTGTCACAATAAAAATTCAAATAACTTTTCCGTGAACCATTTACTTTTTTCAAAACCGTTTTTAATATTCTCGTGCTGTCTTTGCTTGCTCTATAGCAATTTCGTCTTGGTTTAAAGCAGACAATTTGAGAGATTTTTTTGTTTATACAAGTTGGAGCAGTCGGGCCGTGGGTAATCTCTTTTACGTTTGTCGGATTTTAGAATGTTCCCAAAGACTTCTTTTTCATTCGTTTCGTCAGTGCCCTACCTACTGTTTGTTTATATATTTTTTCTTGTTTTTTATTTCGCAGCTTGTTCTGTCGGAGTTAAAAGAAAATTCCTTACGGACGAGCGCGCATCTACAATGCGTGAAAATTTTAAGCTGACAATGTTCTTTCGTCTCGTTATGCATTATTTTCTTCTTGATGCGGACGTTTCGCGTTCTTTGTACTCAACTACTGGATGGTTTTTAAATTAAATACGGCATAAAGATCGATAAATTTGCTGTACATTTCTCATTTCTGAGAATGTGTCGGTACATGTACAACTGAGTGTATGTGTTCATTAATTAGCCAGCTTCAGTAAGTAATTGAATCGAATAATGATAGTGTTCACGAGTCACAATACGCTCAATTTGCAGCGAGCAGTTCAGTCAACGCCTCGACTGAATATCATACCGACTAATTACCTATTTAAATGAGGCACGCCGTCTCACACAAATCCAGTGTAACGTGCCCAAGGGGACAGTACAAGCGATACATTTTAGGTTTAAATTCCTTTTGACGTGCGAGCTTCATTACATCCGTCAGGGTACAGTAGATCAGATGCATACCCGGTATTTGGTACATAACTGTATGGAATTAACCACAAACCGCACTGCATACAAAGGTAGCAAGACTTGATCAAAGATGTCAATTAACTGAATGCCATTAAGAGCTTTAATTGCCCAAAAGCATCAGAACGTAAGCCAAGTGTGTCTTCTCCGGTGCCCTAGGAAATTAGCATGACAAGAACAGTGTAACTAGCACCGATACTCCCCGAACAAAACGACTAATTTGAACCCCAAGTAATTTGTTATTTGACTTTGAGTCTGGAAACCTAGACGTCAAGTTTCAGTTACTACCTAAGCACCTACCTACTTCTAGATTAACGTGCTGAAATATTTCACGCTAAAGGGGTCTGCAATTTTCACCTCAAGTTTCTGCGAAGAGAAAAATGTAAAATAAGTAAGAGAGAAAAAAAGTGGCACCACCCGCCAGAAGGCAATTTAGTAAAAACATCAGCAACTTCCACCAACTAGGATCACGGCGGAAACTTAGCTCCGCTTGAATTTACGGACGATGAAAACAACTGAAAATAATTCATAAAAATGTGGAAAAATAAAAAAAAAAACAAGTTGAGAATGGCAAAGACAAACGCATACCCCGGGCGACTAGGACCAAATTATCTTTTTGCCGACGAGCGTCTTGGCTCTTTAAGAATTCTCTTTTTAAATTGTATTTTCGTTTTGGCCTTTTTGTCGGCGCTTGTCCTTTGGCCGGTCCTCTCTCTCCTGAATTAATAACTACGCTAAAGATTACAACCTCCGACGTTTACTAGTGGCTAGCTACATTGATGGGAATAGCGCTAGTATCGAACTTCGTTAATTAACTAGGTAATAAGGATTATTCTGTTTATGTAGTTTCTGCATCAAGTAATAGAGATAAATCATCATTAATCAGAAACATTATAAAAAAATAGATTTTTCAAGATTTCTTTTCTTTATAATAACACTTGATACTTTATTTATTATGCTAGTAGCTATAATTATTATTATTATTATTTCTGATTCTACGCCACTATTTTCCCACTGCAGGGCAAAGTAGTAGTAGCCTATATAGTAGCTATATACGATAGTAAAAAATATGAAACCAGAATTGAACGAACACGCCGTTACAAAAGCTTCGAGACAAAGATTTTCCTGCTAAGCTCGATCAAATAGCTTTCTGTATGTAACTACTGCTGTACTCGCCTTTGATTGTAAGCTTGTTCACAGAGAATTTCTTTTTTGCTGCCCGATAATATATAATGAAATAAATATGTATGTAAGAAATATAAAGTACTCCCTTTTCGCTTTCGCTCGTTTTTTAAAGCCGGCAAAACGACGGAACGAAACGTTCCATGAAACATTTAGTAAGGATTCTGTCTCTCATATCACAACAAAGGATATTTAAAGAATACTGGTGGTTTGAGACGTCAAAAACAAGAAACCGCAATGTGGAGAAAGCACCGCGAGTTGCATCCATCTCGGCCCGCCGCCGCCACCGCCGCTCCCTTATCTCCGGCAAGCACGCGCGTTCCACCCATTTGACGTGAACCATCACTCCACTTATTATTTTAGTCGACCCCATCTGCCCTGTGCCCCTACCATGAACTGTTCTTACTAATGTCATCGCATAACAATAACGTTGATGCAAGATAGGTACTTTGATTACTTAGAAGAAACTGCTAGAAATAATTCTGCCTTATTTGGGTTTGGACCCAATATATAGTGGAACAGCTTGCCCCTTCATCACTAATCTAAAAAAAACTCTATCGCTAATAGTCTTGCATACGCTGTCCTTTCCAAACCACTAAAGCATTCCCTTTTCAATCTTTCTTACAAAAGTCCTTCAAATTGGAACATCCTGTTATTATCAATGTTCTATCTTTATTACTCGGAAATTCAATAATTTATTTTGAAATGGCAGTTGCAGAATTAGAAAAGGAGCTCACGGTAAGGCTAGAAACTGAACTATACAACAAATCCATCATAACAAGACCTCTTAATCTATGAACATTTGAAACATTTGCGTTTCTACTACTCCCAATGATCCAGAGGTCTGAAGGATTCAACAGTTTTAGCTTTCGAGCGCTGATTTTGGAATTGTTTAATATTTATTGGGTCAAGGGTCGTTGCGGTTTGCATGGAAGTTTAAATGGGTACCTTGGTAACATCATTCCTTATACTCTCAATAGACAGATACTTACAAAGTAATACTAACTTTTTCGTTTTAGATATAAATGGTCGGCTGTAGCCTCGTTGCTGTTGGTAAGTTGTGGGTCTCTGTTTTTTAAAACCGCCTAAGTACGTTACACAACGCTCTTACGCTGAAGGAAAATTTCTTGGCTCATCGCATTTATCACGTTGGAGTACATAAGTGCACTTGGTGATGGCTGGCAGAAGCTAGATGCGAGAAGCCGAAGGCAGATTACAGTGGCGTGCAATTGGAGAGGCTTATTTCCAGCAGTGGACGATTATGGGCTGATGACGATGATGTTTGGTGAATCGCAGGCGAGAATCTCTCCGATTTATTTATTAGATTATTTTTTATTATTTATTCAGAACAGCCAACAAGAAATAAAGGTATACACATACTTAGACACAATAAAAAGAAAACAGAGACAAAATATGTGTTCCCTTAATTATGAGCGACCACAGCATTCTTGATATGTAATCCCTAAAAAATCAAACTTTATACTAGGTAGGCATTAAAAAAGTCTTTTAGTTATTTTCATCTGCCTATTTGTATACAATATTTACACCCCACCAACTTCCATTAATTTTCTTTCCTTTGCAATATTTTTTTTTCGCTGTATATGTAACAGTAAATAAAAGGCAAATATTGTGTAAGTATCTATCAAAGGCACATGTTTTCCTGACCGTGTCACAAGTATTATTTTTTTACCTTCGTCAAGAGTTATTACGTCTAAAACGCACTTATAAATAGTAATAGAAAAATCCTTGATGGTGTGTCGAAATATCATCGCGCTCGTAACAGCCACCTTCTAAACCTACTCGTTTTATACACATACTTTTATAAAGTCCTTTTTATAATGAAATATATTCGATTTATGAGGTTAGGTTATAGTGGTTGTAACTTTGCATGGCTGCGGTGCCTGTATGGACGTTAGCACCATACGTCAAGTCCTCTCCGAGGCCCGTAAAAAAAGTAATAAAAAAGGAATAAATCCGTACCCTCCTTGTGTGTCGCTCCTTCTATTATTATTATTATTATGAACCGGGAAATATTACTTTAGCTTATAATATTATACGCAGGCAAAGCACTTGCTAATATTAAGCTAGTTTGAGTATGAAAGGGGAAAAGGGTGTCGTAGGAAATATCGTTTATTTGTTAACCGTTTTGGGGTATGAATTTAGTACGTTTTCTAAAGTTAAGATAGGTTGCATCGATGCAATATTGATACTAGATTAATTACCAAAATTTCTTTAGAATAAGTAGTTACTGACCCCAAATACCTATGTGATGAGAAAAAGTTGATGAGTAAAGAACGTAATTAGAAAAAAATATTTCTCATAAACCTAGCCTATAATATTTGGCAGTAAACAGGATATGTCGAGATATTAACTATTATAATTTGGTCTTTACTGCGGTTAATATTTACAACAGTGGATTCGGGGGAAAAATAAAAGCACTAAACAGCGTTTAGGTAATAGTTATTGCGTAATACGTAGCTTTTATTTTGCAATTGGGAAAAATATTCATTTTCATTTGCTTTCTTATATAAGTGAAATATTGTGTTGTAACAAGCGTAATTTAATTTTTTCGTAGAATCTTTAACAAAATACCTACTTGTCGATCAGCATTTTGCAAACTTAGTAGTCTTTAAATCGTATGAAATGTATGTTTAATTATGTGCTTCTAGAAAATATCCATACATATTTTACTTCCTAATAAAGTGTAATACTAACTAAGTGCGTTAGTGCTAATAAAAAATCCATAGAAAATCCTAAATATGAAAGTGCTCTCTTCACTTCTTATATTTTTCAAAAGACATTGCAGGAAAATAACATTTCGGAAATAAAGTATGAATTCCCGACCACGACTGCAGAGCTCGACCGCAATGTTTCCTCACACACAAATAAATAATACACAATAAACCACTAGTAAATCCTCCCTTTCCACGACGATAGATTTTAATATCAATTTCTCAAGAAGGCCTGCGGTCCCCAGTATTGTGTTCCACTTCCCGATACTTTGCCAAGACAATTTTATTTTCCGCTTTTTGGGTAATCAATAGGGGAGAGGCAGGCCACGGGGGCCACTGAGTACCTTAGTCGGGGGTTTGCTGTCGTCGATAGGATGTTTCCCTTATTTTGAACACGCGAAATATAAATGTTATTCAATGTTTTGTTACAATCTCGTCATGATGTTCTGAAATGTAAATAATCGTTTCTACAGGTACTGTTTTTGTATTTCATAAAAATATGCTTTCGTCAGTTCTTATTTTTATTTATCCCTCAATAACTGTACAAGTTATTTCAAATTGTTTCATGCCTATTTAACATAACAAAGTTCTCTACAAAATTCATTAATATATTGTTTCTATTCGGTCATTACCAACAATATTAAAACCGTACCCAATACTTTAAAACACAATATAAATGTAATATAGAGTAGTCATCTCGCTCTAACCTCTACAGTTAGTAAAAGACAACAACAAATGAAATTCGGAATCAGTCAAGTGTGCCGTACTCAAGCCCGGAGAATCACATTTTATTTCCGTTATGTTCACACAAATAGGTTTATTGGAAACTGTTTTGTTCCGGCACGTTTCCTACGCGCGGGTTCACGGGTTATGTGTTCTTGAATTTTGTGGATTCCCTTTATGATAGGTTTGAATATAAAACATTAAATTGGTGTTGTTATCTCGTTACTAAGGTACTTAGTAACAGAATTGGAAGCATTAGGCTGCATTTTAATGACCTCAGCTGATCCTAAATGTTTCCAACGCATAACTATGTATAAATTCCTCCTTTACAATGTTATACTTGAAGATACACTTTGCTTTGATATTTAGTTGTATCACGCTCTTAACAGGGCTGTCAAGTATATTTTATTGTAAAATAGCTAAAATAGCAAACGTTGTTTTGCCAAAAAAATAATAGTGTTTTCCTGCTGTTATATGTATAAACCTTCCTGTCAAATCACTCTATCATCTATTCAAGAAACCCGCATTCATAAAACCGTATTCTTAATACGCGTTGCGTAGTTTTAAAGATAAGCATACATAGAAACAGGCTGCTGAAGGTGACTTTGGCATTTTTATACTATTTATTGAAGAAAGTTGGGTTTGGTTAAATACGCTTGGTGTACCGTGGGCATTTGCTTAAGCAAGTGCCTCTGCCTACCCCGCTTTGGGATTAAAAGGCGTGATGGGATTTTTTTTTATTGAAGAATCGCTCATGCATGACTACACCACCCATAGTAATAAACTCGGCTTAACTTAAACCTAAGTTGTTACAGTTCTATTGAAACTGGTTACTCCGTATTTGACATACAACTGACAAGTTAAGTTGAGCTTGGTGTTACTGGGGAATAGTTATACTGCGTTTATTAGTACAAGCCTATAAGTATACCCAGATGAAGTACTGCAACTATCCACCTACATAATAAAACGTTCAAACATTTACCCCGATCTTCGTCAGTTAAAATAAAATGAATTAATTGTGTTAACGAAATTAAAGTTCATATTAATTAACTTCTATTTACATTGTATTCCAATCATTGCGTTGCGTTTGTTTTATTGGCAATTCCGCTCTCCGCCTCCGTGTCTATTCAACATAACATAAATATATTTACTATAGACAACTATAGACAATCCGACCTCCCCTAGCTATGAATCTTATTTACCCGCGACGACGACGTGACGATACCCCCGTCTCGATTCACAAAATCACTCGATACACAAAACCTTTCGATTCAACAAAAAAAAAAAAGTCTCGGTTCGATCTCGCGGACGACGAGGCAATATAGGCTGCTTGTTTTGTTATAATCGCTGAGCTGAATCGCAACCGTTTCCGACGAGGTCTCGAGTGGATGAGTGAGTCGGAAAATAAGAGAATCGATTGTGGTTAGAGGGTTTTTTTTTTTTAATCACTATGAACAAGCGTTTGACCAACATCCTGCCTGATGTTAAGCAGCGATGTGGTCTACGATGGAGCACACTTGTTCAGTAGGTACCTATTCACCCGCGACTTGAGAACCTTCAAACTATACTGCGCAGGAAACACAGACTCCGGCAAGTCGTTCCACATCCTGGCGGTACGCACTATGAAAGTCGGAAAATTATCTGGTCTACTTACCTTAAGGTTGAGTCTCATATTAATGTCAAAAGCTTAACCCGGGCATTACGGCGCGAACAATTTCATGTAGATCTCCAGTCAGCTCGTGACCACGGCACATGTAACTGTGTCGAAACGTCGAGCAAACAACGAAGGTAGTCTGAACGCTTATGTTTGATTAATTTTAATATAACTAATGTCTTTTAATACAATGTCAGTGCGCGTTTATTTAAAAAATGATTCATATGAATGTTTTACGGTTAATTTTTAACTGTCGTGAGATGAACTTATTGATGTTCTAGTGAAATAGGTGTATTAACAGATCAGTATTAGCTGACTATCGCAAGCGAATGTATTTGTTCATTTTTAAATATGCAAATTGGCGATAGAGCATTTTGGTAAATTTAATTTTACAAAAGTATTTATTAACAAATGAAATGGCAAACAATTGTCTAATTTCATAAAGAGATATTAAATTATTAAACTGTTTTATAATTAACCTCCGGAGTTGTTATCATAAACAAGACGCCACCCCGATAGACAAAATAAGTGTGAAAATTTCCACTCAATCAGGCGACTTTGCTCCATTGTCACTCTGTTAATCCACTTACCGAGACTGTGACAAACTCTTCACGCTATAAACGGTTCTATTCTACTCAGTTATAAGTATCATAATCGGAATTGCCTGTCATGTCATCGTCCGTTGCTTGGTGAATTTTCATTGAGCTCCGTACTCAATGGGTTTATGAAGTGTGAAAGATTAGGTGAAAGAAAAGGTGTGTAGGAGTATGTGTCCAAATTGTGAGTAGGTAAGTTAACCGCACCCATCTATTCTTCATCAAGTAGTGGTCATTTCATTCATTAGCAGTTCCGCGTAGTATCGCACCTTACACATATAAAGGTGGTTTTACATTGACGTAAAACCAAAGAAAATAATAGCTTATTACATTGAAATAAGGACATATTGGCGCGATATTTATTAAGTTATATCATGATAACGAAACTAAAACTCATGTGTCTCTTTGTCTTGGATATGCGATAGGTGTTTTGTGTCTTCTTCATATGTATATATAGTATTGAAAATCTCGTTTGATTAGGGCGATTCGACTTCTTAATACTGACAATAGTGCTGACATCAACATTTGGAATTGTGCTATGAGCACTCACAATTTAAAAAACGAGCTTTATTTATTATTTGTTACTATGTATAAGTTAAATTGATTGTTTCCTTTTTTTTTATTAAAATGTTCCTACTTTGTCTTCCGCATGTGCGTCATGTAATGGCGAAAACTGTTTAGTTGACTAATAAAATAAAATAATAATGGTGGTTTATATGTTTTGTTAATTTTATCAATGAAAACAAGACTCGGTTGCGTCTTAAATTGGGTGTAAACTTTTTTAACCATTTGTGTGTCGTTTCGACTTAAGCTACATTAAAGCTAGTTGACATTTGAAAAAAAATATTCAATAAAATAAATAAATAAATAAATGTACACCCGGCTTTAGCACCACACACATTTTCTCGTAGCCTGAACGTCACTTCCCTAATGAGTTAGTGGAATCGGTGTTCATCGTTTATAATAATATCCCGGGAATTGTTACATGTTAATATTTATTACCCGCTTTCTATTCTGTATTTTATAATGAAGAATTATACGTATACTTATATGTATGTATATCACATACAATTCACGCCTGTCTTCCAGAGGGGTAGACAGAGACTATAGATCTCCATTTGTCACGGTCCTGACATAGTCCTTTCGCTTCATCTACATTCATACGTAAAAATGCAAGATGTATTACCATCTACTGTTAAAATAATAAGTTTTAAATTCCTGAGTGTTAATTTTAACTGCACCTAAATTTATTTCTATAAATGATTACAGTAAATGTTTTCGGTCGAAGCATTCGCGGAAAAAAACGAAACGACGACGTTCGCCATCTTCAACTTTTTTTTTTGTAAGACATGTTCAATTTACTTACTTATATCAGATCATCACCTGTAACAGAACACCGGAACAGCTCGGGGTGCGCAACACACCCGCCAACTTCCGTCGCTCTAAGTACTAACTTTGCCAATTTAACTTTATTTATGTATCGCACCCAATGTTCGATAACTTTGAGCCAAGTTTTTTTTTATCTTCGCAAAAAATGTTTAGAGGAAATACACAAAAAAAAAGTGAAATTGATAAGGCGCTGGGGAGAGGCGCCTCCAGCGATGATTATTAGACATAATTGTCGAGTCCTCAAGCCGAGGGAGCGATCCTCTAATTATGTTTCTCCCTTATTGGGGTATAATCCGATCCGATGCGACTTGATCTCCAAATCTGTTGATGTGACGAATAATCGATTGAAGACGCCGCCAAGTGAAAGAGTTGGGTAAACTTGGGGCGAGGAAATTATACCTTTCGAAATGTAATTATACATTTTGATGGTTTACACCGAATCTCGTGATGTCACAAATTGTATGGAAGAGAGGTTTTGGTTGACACATTTTAATTTAAAAAAAAAAGAAATTAGAAAAACGTAATGTCATTAATATTCGATTTTTAAATTTTCCATTCGAGGCAGAAAGCGGCAGCAGCGATGACAAAAAAGAAAAAATACAACTGTGTTCACGTTGGCCAGTCATAAAGATGAAAAGGTCAAATCAAAACAGGCCGTTCAGGTTTTTTTTAGCGATGGTCGATAAAAGCCGGGGCGATGCGTTCCACAAATTAAAATGAGTCGGCGCGTGCAGGCATTGTGTACTTCGATGGCTGATTCTGCAATACTGTGAAATTATTTTAACAGCGCAATACATTACCATTAATTATTATAACTATACAGGCGATAGCTGAATTTAGAGTCTAAATGCAAAAGCGATACTGGATCAACAAATATGTAGACTTTTATTCGTCATTATTCCAAGTTGTTAAATAGGTATGATTTACTTTTAGATTGGCCTATTATTATTATAACACAACTGTCTTATTCTGTTATTTCGTCTTTAGACTCTTGAATATAAAGTAAATTAACAAGAACGAACATATTTCAACAAAAAAATTGTAAATAAAAGTCCGGTTGATGAACAAAATTTATTGCTCAGAGCCGTCCAAATTATTTATCTTTTAGTTGTCTTTTGGGGCAAAAGTACATAATCAGACGATGTTATTTTGCCGTGATGTTGACTTTACTTACTTTTCCCAGGTGTTTACTTTTCCCATGGATTATAGAAGCATAGAATACTTCACAGAATCATCCACACCTATATACACTATACACGAGGCTTAGTAAAGCTGGCTGGTACAACGTAAATCTCTGGCTTAACCCCTCAATGGACTCAATGTGCCCCGCACGTTACTTGATTGCTAGGCGCGACCAACTAACCGGAAAGTGGCAGACGATAATGTACTTTAAGGTGCAAAAAAAACCTATATTTTCAGATACGTGCTTTAGAAATACCAAGTAATTCTGTAAGTTTTTTTTTTAATCACTATGAACAAGCGTTTGACCACCATCCTGCCTGATGTTAAGCAGCGATGTGGTCTACGATGGAGGACACTTGTTCAGTAGGTACCTTTATTAAGTTATAAAGAAATAAATAAATACATGTGTTACAGAAACAGACCACAGTGGCGTGCAATTGGAGAGGCCTATGTCAAGCAGTGGACAAGTATGGGCTGATGATGATGATGTGTTACAGAATCTAATAATCTGTTAATCGTCTATTTTATTCTAATATATCGGACTACGAGACCCGACGAAAATGGTAAACTCCAAAGTTTCATATCATTTAGCTACTTAAGTTTATTTTGTGTAAAATTAATCATTTTATATCTTTGTTCCCGATTCCAGGCCATCGTTGGTCCATTTTAAGTAGCCACTATCAAAAACCGGATTAACAAGACAAGTTTCAATATTGCGTCAATAAAAAGCCTATTTACCAACAATACGAAGCGCAGTCAAGTATGAAATTCTAAGCGATATCCGGGCGGATAGAGAGGCCGGATCACCCGGGCCGGGCCTGAGCCGGGCGTGAAGCGGAGTGTGTAGCGACCGTGTAAAAAGCACCGAAGCGAGCCGCACCTACCCTCTTTGTCACACATTCCCCGAGCCCCCCCTTTATCAAAAACTTATCGACTTGACAACATTTCCCCGGTTATCCTTATTACCCGCTACAAGGAAATCCCCACATAATACTATTAGGATACGTGAATAGCCAATGATGCCTGTGAACAGTATTAAACATTAAATCCTTCTTTTGTGAGCCGCGTCTCTCGTACGTGCCGGCGCCATTTTGTTAAAATTACCTACCAATTTTTATATTGTGAATATGAATATGAGTGAGGCTCGTAGTCGGAGAGTTCTGACAATGGACGAAGTTTAAGCTCATACATACATTATTCTTATAACAGGTGAATTTTAAATTAGATATACATAAACCCATATATTATATACTCCGTAATGTGCTGGCTGGACAGAAACTTTGAAGACGTTATGCTTCTCTCGGTATGGAGGCAAATTTGTATAAGTGACCATTCCGTTGTCCAATATCATCAGTATTTTACATAGCGTTCTATTTTTTTTTCACGGCTTTCGACCATCGATCGGTGCCCATTCGACTGAGGTGGCCAGCCCAGTTCAGTCTAATAGACTACGAAAAACTCACATAATTAATCATATTATTTAAGTTCCCGACAAGATTATGTCTATTTTTCCAATAATTCTTAAACGAAAGTGGCAAAAATACGTACCAATAAAAAAATGCAATGTACAAATATTTACCAGCTCGACATTATAAGGGGAAACAAATCCTACTAGAATTGAGTACGAACGTCCCTCTGAATTCAATCGCGCCTTCCCACAATCAGCATGCACGACAAAACCTAATAAAATGCGAATAAATTCCACAACAGTTAAACTGAACGCTTGTATCATTTCCTTACGGAGGCGACAAAAGGCGGCGCGGCAGGCGGCAGAGCGAGCGAGGCAGGAAATCGCCGAGATTTGCATACATTCCCTGTCTGTAGGCTTGTTACAATGCGATTCCCCTTTCCGCTACATTTGCTCTCCGGCGAAAACGAAATGTTGAAACTTTTGAATAACATTTTCGAGTTTCGTAGTACGTAGAGTATTTGGTACTACGCGACTACGGATGTTCGTAGCATGCTACACGGTCGTAGTCGTCTCGTAGCGTTTCGAAGTGGCCACTGAAAAAAGCACAAATTTCTTTATTTTTTTGGGGAGATGTTGGACTGTACCTGCTGAATGTTCTGGCTTGCAATCTAAAGGTTGCTATTTTTCAAATCTTACGTTACGGTCTTATCATAAAAGAAAAATGTGTGACCAAAGCTAAGGCCAGCCAATACCAAAATTGTGTGAATATTAAAACAGGGATTAACGTGTTCGATTAAATTCCAAGCAGTCATCTAAATATATAAAAGGGAAAGCTAACATATCAACATACAACCCAAACGGCTAAACGTACGCACTTGAAATTTGGAACGGACGTAGTTTAGGTACCGTAGGGGTGTACTAAGAAAGGAATTCCAGAAATTCCCACAGGGACGGGAATTAATGGGAAAATACTTTTGTATGAAAAATCTAAACCGCGCTAGTTAGACGCTTGAAATTTGGGACGCAGGTACTACTAATCTACGCGAATGTAATTACGAGGCATCCACTAGTTTATTTATAAAAGTGTGTGCCAAATTGAGATATAAAATTACGTTATTAAAGAACTATTTCTTCAAAAGCGGCACTGGTTGGATCATACCAGATTTGGGTAGGTAGAAGGGGGAACATGGGCGCTGGTGGAGGCGAGTGCTGACGCGTTGCAAGGTGGCCACCTTAAACCTACATTTGGGTCGCAAGTCCCAAAGAAATTGGTCTCCTAGTGCCAAAATTGTGTATCAACAGTTTAGAAATTATACAAGTTACCTTTTGTAATTGGTTTTGTAATCTAAGCCGCCCCCGTAGCCGTGATCGTTGTCGTCTTCGGCCGGAGGATCCACAATCGGAATAAGAAATGTTTCACTTACTTCCCTGTTAATGAACCACTAATTTACCGAGTTTGGGGTTTCGTTAAAAAATCTTATTTAATTATGTAGATTCTGCCTTTTGGTTTTAGTAATTGTTTGGGAGTATTTTTTCTTTGTAAGCTGGTGATCTAGACTCTTTGATGGATTAGGTAATACTTCTAATACAAATACACACATCAAAAGTGTCTTGGGATCAAGTACATTTTAGAAGATTGCAATCGAGAATGTATTTTACAAAAACTGAATTAATTTATAATTTATTCAAAATGTGGTGATAAGTTATTGATACAGGGGAATTAGGTAGGAGACCAATCCAGAATGGTAATGGAAATCAAATCGATTTAAATAAATTAGATTTTTTTTAAAGATTTTTTTTATGTTCTTGATTCCTAGACACTTTTGATGTGTGTAGATGTTTCGCTGTCTAAAGAACTTGAACAATGCACCGCATAATCATTATGGTATAAAATAAAGTCGCCTTCCGCTGTCTGTCCCTATGTATGCTTAGGTCTTTAAAACTACACAACGGACTTTGATGCGGATTTCTTTGGTACATAGAGTGATTCTTGAGGAAGGTTTATATGTATGATACATGCGCAAAATAGCAGATAAACACTGTTAATAATTTATATTGACAAAACAACGATTGCCAGGTCAGCTAGTCTATATTATATAAAAGAAAGTCGTGTCAGTTACACTATTTATAACTCAAGAACGGCTGAACGTAGCTTAGAACTAGAAGACGGATATAGGATACTTTTTATCCCGATCCTATGGGACGCGTCATTGTTATAGTTCACGTGTTATAATTTGTATGAAATACTGAAACTACGCGAATGAAATCGCGGGGCGTCCTCTAGTTATGAATAAAAGTTGTGTGTGTAAATTAGTTTACCGTGTATGTTGGGGTAGGTTTTGTTTATAACGTGTTTTCGGAACTGAACCTAATGTAAACAGAAATATGAAAGTAGTTATTATCATCGAAAAAGGGGACCCTACCTGAGCAGAAAACAGTGTTCAATTGTTTTCAAAATCGGATTTCTTTCTCAAAAGAGTAATTTTCAACGTGATAATTGTGAACCCCACTAATTGTGAACTCAAATCACATTTCATGTTATAAAAGTACAATGTAAACTGAGCTCTAGTTAATTGTATATTTCTTAGAAAACGAGGTCAGTTTCCAATGAAATTTAAGACCAAGTGTCGGTTACCTCGACCACAGTGAACCGTACCCTTTAATTTAAATAGGAAAACAGCCGCTATCCGCACCATTGCCCTTTGCGGACCCGCAACATAATACAAACAAATTATACCAATAATAAACCGTAATAAATACGGATCTGTTTACTCCATAAAGAATAAATGTTATAATAATTGGCTGAAGAGCCTACAATTTACAGTTCTGAATACGAAATTTCGGGGTGAATTAATTTTGCTAAAGTTTGTGTGAAAGGCGTTGTGAACTCTCGGAATGTTTTTGATACGGGACTATTAGTAAGTCTATATTTATATTGTATCTAAAGGTATTGTTTAAGAGACAAATTCCAGAAATAAATAATGTAAAAAGATGTAGTACACATTGCGTTTATACTTCAGAGGAATTACAGATATGATCTTAAACATTTCGTTTCCATCATTCAGTTTGGAAATCGTTCTATTTCATTCGAAATCCTTCGGAAGCAAAAAGTTTTCCATTCAAAAACACCTGCATTCATTGTGCTTAGCGTAAAAACAACACAGAAATCCATGTTCAATATTTCCCCGAGAATAAATTAAGCAAGATAAGCAAGTGGTCTTCATAGAGATACAGTTTATAAAGAAAATAAAAGCGAGCAGACGATGCGAAGGCGGTCGGGGCGCGGCGCCAAGGTGTCAAGATTAACCACTCGAAACAGTACAAAATGCTCACAGACTATAAAACTGCACAAAGAGTTTTCAATTAAAACTTTCAATAGCGTACTCTCCGCTAATTATACAACCGTGGACAAGCTAAATTACACACCTGGCCCCTATTATTCAGGTGCTGTGAAAGAAGAAGGGGTTCAATAATTTCCAAATTTGTATACATTGAAACGTCCCCGCCGGTACCTCGGTCCAACATCTATTAGTGTAAAATAAAGCGTTAACCGCGGCGGAGACAGGCCGGCCCCCTCGACTAAGTGAATTCCGTTAATTAAACCATAAAAACTTCGATAAATTAACATCGAAGCCAATTTCACCGCACAACGTGCAGCAAAAGTGATACATAGGGAGGCTAGTCACTCTATCGTGTAATATGGTATGCGAGACTAGAGTGACACGACCTAAGTCACACCCTTCAAGAGCACGTCTTGTCGCATCTTAGTCAGTAAGAACTAGTCCTGAAATGCTTTTTTTTTATGAAACGCGCACAGGTGCATGCAACTGCAACTCGAAATTGCATGCGTGAGTCTTACAAAGGTAAGTTCGAGCTTGTCTTTGATTATATTCGCGCCTATAGCCCTGAAATTTACTTAATTAACCTTTTTATTTCGATGGATCCGAGATATCAAGTCGCAGTGGAGTGCAATTAGAAAGCCCTATGCCCAACAGTGGACTAATATGGGCTGATGATGATGAATAAATGTATCCTGTTATTAACATAAGGGTAAGTTACAATTAAGTTACAATTAGGCAAGTTACAATTTCAATTATATTTTTTCCAGATTTCATTTTAGCGTTTAAGTTGTTTTTTGTGTTTCATAATTTTTTTTAAATTTGATAATTCTATTGCTCCGCCACCTCAGTTCTGACATTTCGTAGTGTTGGCTGGTAAAGAATATTTTACTATTAAGTCTATACTTTATTTTTAGTGCAATAATTAAGAAATAAGTAAAGATTAGATACGATGCAAGTCTCTGGCATCACGACAAGTATCCCAGGTTCGAGATATACTGTGTATTTCATCACGGGATTGTATTAATATTATAAGTAGGAGAATGTGTGTAAAATTTTTGTAGCACATTGCATAAGGGTCGTTTGAAAGACTCTCCATGCAAATGTCGACGCCCAGCGGCCTCATAATACACATAGATAAATTTCAAGAATCTTCCTCCCCTGCATGATTAAGAATCGTTTTTTCTTTGCTTAGCTTCTGGAATGTTTTGGCACATTTTTATAGTACATTTAAAAAATAATTTACGAGTAAATTACAGCTTTTAAAGTAAGTATGGCCAACACAATCATAAGATATCAAATTGTTAAACATACATACATTAATTTAAAATGATGACGATTACAATTGGTCTCGACTTTAATTTTCTAACTGATTATGAATAGACATTTTATTTCACACAAAAAAATGAATGCAAAGGTTTTCAGGTCTAGCTGTCCCGGCAAACATTTGTTTTGCCATAATGAGTTGTCTTTGTACCCCGTGTATTGGGAGAAATACAACTGGTAGATTCATAAAAAATAGATAGTAGCCGATTCTCAGACCTAATGAATACGCATATAAAATTTGGTAAAAACCGGTAAAGTCGTTTCGAAGGAGTACGGTAACTACCACTGTGACATGGAAATTTTATATATAAGATTACGTATATAACAAAAATTAGTCCTTAAACCGCTTCGGGATTTAAATGCGTAAAGTTTCTCCATACTTGTATAATGAGAGTCATAGCGGTAGATTATCTAAAGCAAGCTATCCTTTTTTCCCTTATAAGTCTATCTTTGTCTGTCATGCCGATAACCATAAACAAATAAAAGAAATAGGTACACTAGCGCCCCCAAGGCTTAATGAAATATGTAACTTGAAGAAAAAAATTTCAACCCCAAAACGTTAAATCATTCAAAGACAAACAACCAGTCTTGTTTTCATTTTATTGACAGAATACAATTCACGATATCCATAACATGCAAACATCACACCTGCAGTAGTTGGTTACAGTGCTTCAGTTAAACTAATGTGCCGCATTGTGTTTTATTAAAGCGAATGCCTCGGGGCGATATAGCTAGCGATACGAGCGTGCCATTTGTCAACGGTTTAGCTTTGTCACGTTATGTAATGACCAGCTATTTGTAGTTTTAAACATGTTCGCGGTAGTAATAAGCTAGTCAATTTGTTTGATGTCAGTTTTTGTATTAATATATTCACATTTGCATTCCATCCATTTCCTATGTGTAATATTAAATTGCGGTACGAAAGTTAAGGTTTGTGTTATATTGAAACACAGCCTGTTGTTGAACGTGAATAACCGCTGTATTCCAATACACGGTGGAAAAGTCGATTTTAGTGATATAAGAGATACGAAATGTTTAAGCGATGGGGTGAATAGTTATCACCAAATCATAATCATCATATTATCAGCCCATACTTGCCCACTGCTGGACACAGGCCTCTCCAATTGCATGCAGCTTCTGCCAGCCATCTTGCGTATATCATCAGTCCACCGTGCCTGAGGGCGTCCTGCTCTCCGTTTGCCGAGACGCGGTCTCCACTCGAGAACTCGTTTGCCCCAACGGTATCACCAAATAGGTACCCTGTACTTTCTGTACAACAAATTTATGTTTATATTCTTCATTACTAAGAGAGCGTCTGTGGTCCAGATTGCCGGATACTTGACTTGGAATCGGGAGGTCGCGGATTCGAGTCCGTCTACTGGACGTGTACCAATGCATTGGGTGATCTTTTCTCATAGCCTATGTACGCAACGCAACGCTCGTACGGTGAAATACAACACCGTGATGAAACCACAAGATGTATAACGGCAATATGCTCATCCCCTGGCATATACGGGTTATATACGCTTAGTGATCTGTGGGAATTTTCTAAGTCTCTGCCTACTCCGCTTTGGGATTAAAAAGCATGAAGTGTACTGTTTTTCTTCATTAAATTTTCCAAAAAAATAATCAATTTCAGACAAAAAGTATAGTTAAAATAAAACTAGATACACATTTTCCGATCGTGGCACGTTTTCCAAAAACGTGAAAGCCATTAAACTTCGTACAAGTTGTTAATTAGTGGGAGCATAAGCCGGCGATACGCGATAAGGCGCGCCCCTCACGCGTATATGTAAATTTCCATTAGTCGGAACCCGGCCGCGTCTGGCTACACGACTCTTATACAATGTTTACTACCTTAATTGTCACATTGTTTTCATTTGGAATGTCAAGTACGTGAGTTATATTTCAAATTGCTTTCCGAAATTATAAGTTTTGGAGCAATTCTGTTTTAGTAAACTAAGATTGAAAAGCTCGCAAACTCTTTGCCCGTATTTGTAACTCGCGACTTCTCATTTTGGGCTTATGTAGGCGAGATTCAATTATGTTCGTAATAAGTTTGTTAGGTACGAAGTACCTATATTAAAATGTATATAAAGTATCTTAAATCTAAGGTTTATTGCTTGAGAATACACGCGCGAAAAGAAATATGTCTTACCTTCTTGAAAATAATAAAGTAGAAATGTACACACTTACTTGAATAGAATACGAGTATGTACCCTACATCAAACACTCTGGCTGGAAACAAAATTAAAAAAGTTAACTTCCCCAAAGAGTAAAACCGAAGAAATCGTCGGGAATATCAAACAGTTGAAGTTAAATGTTCACAAAAGAAAGTCCTCTTAGGGTATTAAACAGTACATACCGGCAAAGACTTCTCTTTTCATTGGTGACCAGGGGAGTGTGACCCGGTGACAACGAGCCAGCGAACTGTTGGAGGGTTCTTTTTGAATTTGGAAGTGGTTTTCACGCTCGGCGCGCGCTCCGAACTTTGGACGCAAATCTCACAGAACATCTGTTCGGAAACCCAACGTTTGAGCCAATAAAATCTTTTTCGAGAACATTTTATTGGAGTGCGCGCTCCAACAGGTGGCTCCTTCAACAATTTCAAATGTAATAGCTTTTCATTACCTTTTTAACATCTCTCAATGAAATATGAGAGCGGTTTGGTGACGCGTTTTTTTTACGGTCTGACTTTTCAAAACATCAAATGATGTTTAGATGAAAATTAAGTCGTTGTCAAAAATACCTTTAAACACGTGATGTATAAACGACTTAAAGACATGTGAAGCGTGTGCCAATTATGTGCTATTTATGAGTTGCCTCTAAAGATGTTTGTACACGACTCTGTGTGCTTAGCAAAATGCAGCTAATGTCCAACTCCTTCCTTTGACAGCTTTGCCGCCTCAGCTAAGACGCCCGAAGTGAGCCTAAGTGTTACTTAGATCCTGCAATTTCTACAGTAAACATCCTGTGGCCAAACACAGCGATCGCTGTCCAAACATCTCAGTTATATTTGAAGAGAAACTGGCTGCACACAATCTCAGCGACAACCAGTACCGCTAACAGCTGAAAGTGATTTTTATCCTTCGTTATTTTTTCTGACCGTTCAGATTTTTTTTTCATTGGAGAGGCCTGCATTACACAAATATGGGCTGATGATGATGCGGATGAAGAAGATTTTTTTAAAGATAGTATTAAAGTAAAATATATTCACAACTACACCAGCTGTCTATCTCATTTATCCAGTGATATTGTTATTTATATTTAAGACTGTTTATTATTAGTAAAATGCAACAGGACTTATAGTTGTAGAACTCCTTAACTTTGATGTACCTACTTTATATGACACAATAAATAATAATACAATTCTCTCAATTCACACGTCATTTTGTAGAAATAATATGTCCTTGGGCACAT
>SJJU01011512.1:0-14933 GCA_012932125.1 Conopomorpha cramerella
TTCTACCTAGTAGGATCTAGTCCAGTTTAATCCTCACTTTAGTTACGCCAAAAAAATTCGGCATAAAAAACCTGTCTCGCCGAATAACTGTCCAACGAGAGCCGATAAATTAATCAAGACTATTTTTGCAAAAAAAAAACTTGTTCGTTTTTCATCTAGTTAGAAAGCTTTTCTGGCCTGGATGTGCTATGTGAAAATGAGAAAGAAAAATGTGATTTTTACTTTTATTTGCGAGTCACAGATTCGAGTAAATTTAATGGCCACTATACGGTCATTAGAGATATAATTAAATGGTACAGTTAGATTTTTTCACTGCAAAAAACATTTTAGAGACGGATTGCGAGTTGCGAAACATTTCCAATTCACTATATATTTTGGTTTTTGAGACCATGTCCCGTACCACGAGGCAGTATAGTAATTTAGTTATCGCTGTGTGACAGAGATAACGCTAGACAAGTGGTATAACACTGTCTCCATCACACAGCGTAAACAATATTTATTTAAGGTCTCATGATACGGGGCCAGGGGCCAAGTCTGCTTCACTCGGGATCACTGATTTCGTTGCTTTCATTTCTGTTGAGGCATAGAGGTGCTAAGAGAGGACAACAATCAGTGACAAGTCGCGTTCCCTACAATGGACAACAACGGATTCTGGATTGGTCTCCTACCTCCCCCATGCCTGTATCAATGACTTATCACCACATTTTGAGTAAATTATGAATGAATTCAGTTTTTGTAAAATATATTCTTGATTGCAATCTTCTAAAATGTACTTGATCCCTGGACACTTTTGATGTGTGTATATACATACACTTCACGCCGGTTTCCCAGAGGGGTAGGAAGACACTAGACATACCCCAGATATTTGATATGTTGTGTTATGTGCCAAGCCATATAATACACATTTTTTTAATTATTAGTTTGTATCATACTAGATTCTTGGCAAAAAATGTTAAACTATCATAATATGCCACCACATTCGCTGTCCGTTAGATTATAACTCATCTATGGATATCATACATACCATACGCTTAAGCTTGGAATGCGTTCCCTACCTACAGCAACAGGTTCAAAAATCATTACCACACATTTAATGGTAGGAACCAATCAATCGTCAAAATAACCGAGGTCATCGCTCCATTCGCTCAAAGAAAAAACAAAACTAAGCGCTCAAAAATGAACTCTATATACAATGAAAATACACACAGTAAATGTACCAACAATCATTAGTACATAGAAATATGAATCGTGAGATATCTACAACGATCTAATTGAACTAAAGACAGAAACAATTCTAAGGCGGACGGCGATAAAAAACACTGTAGACGTTAGACTGGACGACAAAAAAATTGGACAAAGCATGGTCTGCTCAACACGTGGTGATTTTAGCAAAGACTCTCTATGTAGGGGGTTAGTATAGTAAGACGGCCAAAGTCGGATGACAAGGCAAGCATATACTATGCACCAATAGATCTGGTTTATACAATTTTGTCGGTATATAGCCATCAATGCCAGATTGCTGTCTGTCGACTTTGAACGAATTCATCTAAGGACAATCTCTTTATTAAAAACTAGCTGTCCCCGCAAAGGTTGGTTTGCATTTACATATATACAGGAATAGTCTATTCCTGTCCCTGTAAGCTGTTTTTTAAATCCTGTAATATTTAAGCTTTGTATGCCCTAAGGTACGGCTAAGTATATCCAATTTTAAGCCATGAACTTCTTCGGTTTAGACTTTTCATACAAGCGGTTTTTCGCAATAAATCCCGTTCCCGTGGGAATTTCGGGAATTCCTTTTTTGGTACACGCTTATGGTACTCAAGCTAAGACCATGCCAAATTGCAAGTTCCTACGTTTACCCGTTTGGGCTGTGCGTTGATAGCCAGTTAGTCTGCTTCTCCATATATTTAGACAGTTTTGTGGTATTTTGTCATATTCATTAAGTTTCCAACTTAACCAGGCAGAGAGAATATAGAATCCACCTTATTTTGAACCACCTTAGCCCGTTGAAATACAGTTTAAAATCAATGAATTTCAAACAAACCTGCCTGTTGAAGGGTTAAGTAAATAAATAGTTTTAACGTACATGCAACGTCGCTTCAAAGTTACGTCAACCATGTTAGTGTCAAGTGTCAAACGCAATGATTCTCTTAGCGGTGGCATTGAAGCCTTTTAAGGCTTTAATAAAGTACATTAGGTTTTGAAATATAGTAGTGTTTTCTCAAACATGCAGTAAGTAACCAGAAAAGGATAGAAGTAGAGAGTAGGTACTGTACTTCGCTGAGTCGATGGAAAAATTACAAAATACTAAAAAAACCAAGACACTTTATGGAAACATGTTGATCAACTTGTTTTTAAAACACTTTGAATAGGCGTTTGACCACCATCCTGGCTGATGTTAAGCAGCGATGTGGTCTACGATGGAGCACACTTGTTCATTAGGTACCTATTCACCCGCGACTTGAAGACCTTCAAACTGTACTACACAGAAATGAATATGTGAAACACATACTCCGGCAAGTCATTCCACGTCCTGGCGGTTCGCACTATGAAAGTAGAGGCAAACTGTTTGGTTCTGGTATGGATGACGTATTGCCGTTCTTTTGGTTGTCCTATTGTAAAAACGCGATGGGGTTATTAGGTTATACAACTCCGCAGCACACTCTCCGAAATGCACCCGATAGAAGACAGATAGGCCTAAACATAAACCTTGCGGTGATGCTGATGAAGGCTTTGCAGCCGAGCATCAAACAGCCTGATGAACTTAAAGCAAAAATTCGTCAAGCAGCTGCATGTTTTCAAGTTACCGCGAAAATAATAATAATCTAGACCAACGCAGCGCCTCGAGTCCCGAAACCCAGAATTTAAATAAGCGGAGAATTTCTTGAGCAATTATTTCGTCGAAAACGTCGAGGCTGGTGCAATTATCCCAACTCCCAATTTAGGAGAAAAGGTTGAACAGTTGGGTCTTGAATAATTCCGAGGCATTTAAAAGAACCTCTGAACAGAGCCGCTTGGAAACGTTTGCATCATGTTTCGTAACATTTACAGAGACTGCGTCAGAAAAGAACAAAAGACTTGTATCTTTTATATGAAATGGAACTTGTAGCTTCGAAACGAAAGGTTGAACTAGTGATTCCTAGAGATCTGTTGTGAATATTGTCATCCTCGCGCCAATGAGATTAAGAAACAATAGTTTTAATATCCACAAAGACATTTTACCATCAATACATATTATTTAACAAAGCCGCCTCCCGCTATCTGTCCCTATGTCTGCTTAGATTTTCAAAACAATGCAACGGATTTTGATGCAGTTTTCTTTATAAGAGTGATTTTTAATTAAGGTTTATATGTGTTTACATGCATATAATGGCAGAGAAACACTGTTAATAATGTATTTTGGCAAAACAACGTTTGCCGAGTCGGCTAGTAATATTATAAATGCGAAAGTTAGTGATATGTGAGATCTCATATTGTAGTTTTTACTTCTTGTACGTGGAGAAAAATACATTTCACGAATTGTAATAGACCCACATAGGTAGTCATATCAAATTCCAGCGCTTCGTCAACCATAACTAACTCAACATGATAGGGAGTGGACCTATCGCTGTTACTCGTGGTACGCGGGCTTCATTAAGATGTGTCCCTTCAACGTATGAGCTTTGCGTAGCATACAAAGAAACCCTTTGGTATTTTGAATGTGGAGATCAAATTATAACCGGAATTGCGACATAGGCTATAGATTATTCCAAAATTCCCAAGGGAGCGGAATAAAGAACAGTTCAAGCCGAGGGGCACAGCTCGTTATGAATATATTGACTATATTGAAATTCTGTGGTGGAAAAATCCAAGACTCCTGCTTGTCACATTTACATGAAACGAAAGAAAATTTCCATGATCTTTCACAAGCGAAACTGACTTAAAAACGGTGTTAAGAATAACCTTTAAAAACAATACTTTGGAATAACAATTAACTATCAGCGAGTACCACATTTGTATACTCATATACCTTTCGGGAGAACTACGTATAATTTAATTTGCTCGCCTTGTTTTTTTTATTACCATGAACAAGCGTTTGACCACAATCCTGTCTGATGTTAAGCAGCGATGTGGTCTACGATGGAGCACACTTGTTCGTTCGGTACCTACCTATTCACCCGCGACTTGAAGACCTTCAGACCTTTTCGTTTTAGTAGTAGCTAAGTGGGTGGCTGGTGGAGGCTGCAGACATGGACCTGAAGAGGTGTCTGTCTGCAGCTTCTACTGGGTACCTTAGACATTGTAATGTCAGAAAATGACGTCTTAGAACGCAATAAACATTTTGTTATGTATAATAAGATCTCCTACGTAATTTGTAACCAGACTTTGGTTTTATCTAGATAGATAGGTTCAGTTCACATTATATGCGCAAGCCAGCGGACAGACACAAACGCGGGAACTTTGCAGCCGAGATGCCACAGAGGAAGTAACGTATTTGCATACAATGCTGAATAGCCATTACGTATGAATGAAAATTCGCTAGAAACGTGCTTTAATATCAATGTCCATTGACACTGCGTTGGAATATTGCATGTAAAAGATTGCATACTGCATGTAAATGGACACCGAGCAACGGAGCGAAACGACTAAGAATGTAAGGGTCTATACCCCAGTATAGATACCCCAGTTCACGTAGCAGTGGCGTGCACTGGCTTTTACGACAAGGTAGGCAGTAATCCCTAAGGATCGACACCTATGTATAGGTAACTTGTCTTTATTACGATACATAGGTACCTATCTAGTCACCCACAAAAAACAGGACCTCCGTTACCCTATGTCGTGAGTACAACAAAAAAAGATCTTGCAATAACTCTATTATTAGATCGGGTTGCCAAAATACTAAGGTAGGCCTTTTTTGCCTATATGGTGTGCACGCCACTGGTACGTAGGTAAGTATCTGCTCTACCACCATAAGGTTGAATTGACGAATGTCATTAAACATTACCTAAGGTTAATTTTAACTACTGTAATAGTTCATAGTCGATAATTATCGATTGCATTATAACGAACCCAGTGGCTCTCCCCGGCTTCGCCGTTTCTCTACTATACCTACTATGAATGTACTCCATACTAATATTATGCGAATATGTATATATTTGATGCGAACTCTGTCTGTCTGTCTCGCTATCACGCCAAAACTACTGAACCGATTTAACGAAATTGAAATTTGGTACACAGGTAGTTTGGAGACAGGACATAGGCTACTTTTTATTCCTATCCTGTGGGATGTGTCACTACATAGAGGGTGTTACAGTTTCGAAGAAATTGCGGGGCGCCCATTAGTACACATATAAAACTTCCTCTGCTATCACTATCTAAAGAAAGAAACCATAGTCAATTCAGTTGCGTAGTTGTATAAGCATACACAGCGACGGACTGCGGGAGACAACTTTCTTTTATACTAAAGTATTGACAAGCGATCAATCTGGTAGGTATTAGCTCGCGTCTTCCATAGTATTTCATATCCAAGCTCAACATTTTTCAATCTTATAAAATGAATATTGACTCGGATCTTGGTCTGACACTTCAAAAAAAAAGTACGAGAATCGCGCAGAATAAAAAAAAACTCTTAACAAGTTAACAAACAAAGAATCCACGCGTTTCCATGACAACGCGCGGCAGGATAAACCTAATAATAAGGTGTTGTAATGTGACCAATTACGATAGTATTGTGCAACGATCACGTTTCCTATCGTTCCGTAGGCATCTTACGCTTTTTCCTCACAGACAAGGCTTAGATGTCACTGCGCTCAGCTATTACGTGTTTTTTTTTTCTCTCTTCTTTTCAACCGGTCACTGACCACGTCGTACTTCCTACTCGCCTTTTATAGTTGCGTAATGTTACAGAGACGGCTATCGGACGTGGGATTATGCATTGGCAAGTAAAGGATTAGGTATTCTGTAAGAGTTCTAGCCTATAGGCTTGTTAATGGTTGTGTAAATTAGTGAAGGAATGAGGTATCTACTACCAGTGGCGTGGAGTGGCTTTTACGACAAGGTAGGCAGTAATCCCCAAGGATTGACACTTATGTATAGGTGACTTGTCTTTACGAAATATCTAGAAAATGCACCTATCTACTCACCAACAAAACACAGGGCCTTCGTTAGCCTATGTCGTGAGTACAACAAAAAAGGATAGCAATAACCATATTATTAGGTCGGGTAACCAAAATACTAAGGTAGGCAGTGTCTTTTTGCCTATATGGTGTGCACGCCAATGCCTACTACACATATATTCGTCGATTTTACGGCTAATTCAGAGCCGTAGAACCGATGAAGATGATGCCCCAACGTCAAACGAGTCTCGAGTGCTAACCGCGTCTCGGCAAACGGAGTGTAGGACACTCTCAGGCAAGGTGGACTGATACATGCGCAAGATGGCAAGTAGAAGCTGTATGCGAGAAGCCGAAAACAGATCACAGTGGCGTGCAATTGGAGAGGACTATGTCCAGCAGTAGGTAAGACTTGGCTTCCTAATATACTGCATTAAAGTTTAAACTGTTATAGGTATGTTCGTTTTTTACTTGTCACAATTAAATGTCAAATTAAAAACGTCAGAAAGACATCAGCTCAAGAAAACCTCTCATTCCACGATTCCAACAAACATACCCAAGGAACCTCGTAGCCTTCCCTCAGGACTTCCCCTCCTCTCTATTTTGTGCCATCTCCTGCCACAAATGAAAAATTGAAAAACAAAAATAACCTATTCATACAAAGTGGCAATTAGCTGACCAGTGAGTTTGAACATTTTTTTTTTTAGTTTTTCACATAGTTCTTTGGTATCAAGGACGTTTTTTATTTACCGTTGTATAACAACTCTACCTTTGTGATATTTTAGCAACACAGGAAGTGTCATCAAAACTGATACACCACTTTCTAGGCCGATCTAGTTGATGTTGAAAATGTAACATTAGTAGAAGTGCTTCCTGCAGATTAACCAATAAACCTGTACATCAGAACCACACATTAAAGGAAATAATTGATTATGATTGCGCCAAATTGATCCATTCAAAGTGTGCCGACATTGAATCTTCATCGCTTTCAGTTAAATTTTACAACGATAACCATCCCAAGATAATACTCGTAACTAACCCTACGATCGCGATCGATGCAGAGATAAGTCGGCAAAAACGATTTCAATTAAATGGCTAGAGGTCCGGTCTGCACTGTTCATCTCAGTCACGTAAGGCGGCTTTGAGTAATATAAACGCTTATAGAAGTTCTTATTACATATTAGCCGTAGAACCGATGACCGTTGGGGCAAACGAATTCTCTCATGGAGACCGCGTCTCGGCAAACGGAGTGTAGGACACCCTCAGGCAAGGTGGACTGATGATATGCACTAGATGGCTGGCAGAAGCTGGATGTGAGAAGCCGAAAACAGGTCACAGTGGCGTGCAATTGGAGGGCAGAAGTGGACAATTATGGGCTGATGATGATGATGATAGAAGTTCTATTGAAGACTTATTAGAGTTATCCAATGCATCAGATTCGGAGGTCTTTCTTCCTGGCATGTCATAATAGCTGATTATGTTATCTGGAGATTTAAGCATATTAAAGCTATAAGCTAGCAACTTGTACTTGAAGGCACATATTGAAAATCTGAACTCATTATGCTAAATGTGACCGAAGGGTCCTTAAGATCCTAAGGTTCTGTCTACCCCTTTTTCGGATTACGGGCTTGAGAATGTAGAGTTATTTCCATGTACGAGGCTATGTAATGATCTCCAAGCGTATCTAACAGAGCTGAATAAACGTGGAAACCAGTGCTAAAGAAAACTAAACCTAGCGCAGAAAAAAGATCAACATGTACAGCTGATGTCGTTAGTGCGACGTGTCGAAATAGTGACTTTTTGAGGGTAGTTTTGCGGATTCGCAGCCAACCAGTGAACGACGCCGCCGCCGTACTCCAGTCAGCTCGTGACCACGGCACATGTAACTGTGTCGAAACGTCGAGCAAATAACGAAGGTAAGCTGAATGCTTGCCTTTGGTTAATTTCGCACCGTAATACCCGGTTTAAACTATTCATAGAGCTGAAGGCTTTCGGCAATTTACACACATCAAAAGTAGGGATCAAGTACATTTTAGAAGATTGCAATCAAAAATATATTTTCCAAATCTGAATTCATTAATTTTTTATTAAAAATGTGGTGATAAGTCATTGATACAGGCATGGGGAATTAGGTAGGAGACCAATCCAGAAGATTAGATTTGATGATCCCTAGACACTTTTGATGTGTGTAGTTAGTCTATCGTCACAATCTCTAAGATTAGCCAGTGGCAACTAACATGTAAACGCTTCGCCACTACGTAAGGTAATAAACGATAAATCAATCAACCATATGATGACCTATTTATGGAAATATAGTAAAGGTCTCACGTTCATGAACAGGTTAGACATGTGTCACGTGTTTAAATTACATGCCACCTATATAATATGATAACAATCGGTCTTTTGCAATAGAAGATAATGATGTTTTCGCAAACGGCAGCGAGCGGTGTATAGACTTCCTGTCATCTGCCGGATGAGAGCGCTCTGCGCACGCGCAGGTGTGTCGCGCGCACTTGATCTTTGTATTGTGCGAGTGTATTGGTGGGTGCGGTCATGTTGGATACTCCACTTGTTATACATTTTTTTTTTATCACAATGAACAAGCCTTTGACCGCCTGATGTTCAGCAGCGATGTGGTATACGATGGAGCACAGCTGTTCATTAGTTACCTATTCACTCGTGACTTGAAGACCTTCAGACTGTACTGCGCAAGAAACACAGACACCATATTCTGCTTTATAAAAAGAGAGTAAGAGAATCCCCCAATGATTTCCATTATCATTTGGGTAGAAGTGCCAATAATCGCCACGCTTGGCAGGCGGGTTGGCGATCGCAGTGGTGTTGTAGTGTAACTCATAGAGAGCGCTGCTGCCCGTCCTCTCGAGTTCCCTCGGTAGCATCTTACGACCCTCACGATGGGAAAAGTTGGGCTGGGATGGTGACACATGTATTTTATTCGCCGTCACCACACGGCAAACCTGAATATCTCACAAGTCAGCAATTTTGTTTCTATTAAAGTACATATTACATGGTACTAGGTCTTCATCAAATTGGTCAATTTTCTTTGACGAACTAATAAGCATAGAGTGTTTCAACTAGAACAGCCAATGATCGATACATCAAATAATTACGTGAGTTTTATGTGATTAACTGAAACACCCACACGATTGTAAATCGAAGGTATAGTGGGCCAATCAGAAAGTAGATCTAGCATTTACAAAATTAAAAGTTGTCTAAAAAGATACTACCTAATACATCTATCCGAACTCAAATCCAATGCAATAAAGTCTATAATTAAATGGCAAATTCAAATTAAATCCAGCGTTCAATAAATATACTCTAAATAAAGTGAAATTCAATACACCAAAAAATCTCTATCTACCTAGCACAGACGGTCGGAATCGTGAAAGTTATCGAAGAAACGTGCAACTTCGGATCGTGTCTGTGTTTAGGAGAAAAAAAAATGGGTCATTCATGTCTATTGGCCCATAGTTTTTTGAATGGATCCGATACACCTCAGTAAGCGTTACCAAACTACTATTGTGCCTAACTTACACTCTACGCCATAATAAGCTGAGCTTCTTTATTACTGTGTACAGAACTATGAAAGCTCAACATAATGTGTAAAAAGCCAGTGAAAGCTGGACTTGTTTAGTGTGCAGAGGAAAATAATATCTGGTTCAATTTAAAGTAGTAAATATTTTAGTATGCAAGTAATTTTGAAGCAGTTTTTTTTTTGTTTAGCGTGGAATATTCGTGGATTTCAGTTAAAAAAAATTACGTACGTGTTCTTTTTAAGTTTCTCAGTGGGTTTTTTGTTTATTACCTTTTTAGTTGAAGTTTCGTGTAATTTATTAGATATTTCGGTCAAGGTTATTTTATGGGGAGATTTTTAATAGTTTAAACTGGTCTGCTTTAATGGAAATAAATGGAAACAACTTTGTTTTTTTTATGTAATATACAAAAAAAAATACACTTCACGCCTTTGTCGCCTTTGGGCCCGTTGGTGTAGTGGTCAGCATGTCTGCCTTTGCTCCATAGGGCCGTGGGTTCGATTCCCACCGCTGGGTGATGTATTTGGGTGATGAGCTTTTAAGTACTTGTTGGGTGTGTCTGGCTGTTTTATTTATATAAGTATGTATAAAAAAATATAAAGTATATTTCGTTGTCTGATTTCCATAACACAAGTGCTTTAGCTACTTAACATGGGATGAAGGCAATGTGTGTGTTGTTGTAAAATATTTATTTATTAAGAGTATATACACTCATTCAAAAATATGCATTTAATATAATTTCAGTGTGCGTTTCTCTAGTAAATATAACAAAACCAAACAATGTCGTGATCGAATTTTCACATGTACACAGGACTTATGGCTGACAGGTACTTTATTTTCCATGGAAGTTCAAATAAACGACACCGTGAATCACGTATTCCATGTTCACTCAAACACTCGTCACGAATACAAGACGAGCGGTGCCCTGTGTCCCATATTTAATGTACTGTATACAACAGTAATAAAATCTATATTCTAACCGATGGTGTGGCTAGAAACTGGTTTACCAAGTTCAATACATTGGGCAGATACTTATCAGTCACAATCATAATCGCTTTCCATAAACGTTAAAACGATGACGATCCCAAGATAATTATCGTAATTAATCCCTATCGTGGCGATCTATGTAGAGATAAGGAAAAGAGGATTTCAATGAAAGCTTTAAATCATTTTCTTCATGGCTTTCCATAAAACTTTACAACGACGACGATCCCAGGAATTCGTAATTAATACCTATCATGGCGTCAATGTAGAGATAATCAGGAACAGTGGATTTCGTTTAAGAACCAATTTTTTAATTTATTGATTATCATTATCATCTTCATCGGTTCATTAATGGCGGAGGGATAACTTAGGGCGAACAAGCTTAAAAAATCATATGTGCGTTAGAATTGAGAAAACAAGTGTGTGACCACCATCCTGTCTGATGTTAAGCAGCGATATTGTACTGCGATGAAGCACACTTGTTCATTAGGTACCTATTTACCCCCAGTGACACCGGGAGGGAAACACAGACTCCGACAAGCCATTCCGCATCCTGGCGTTTCGGACTATGAAAGTAGACGCAAAACGAAAGTAGCTTGAAAACATAATATTATCAACTACTAGCTGATCTGGCAAATGTTGTTTTGCCAATATACTTCATAGCCTATATGTTATACTAGTTTATTAGCTACAATACTGCCAAGTTTCATCAAAATCCGTCCAGTACTTTCTGCGTGAAAGAAGGACAAACATCCATCCACCCATACATCCATCCAAACTTTCGTATTTATAATATTAAAACGATGTCACTGAATATAGAGACTTCGTTCGCGGAGTTCTCGCACGAGAATGTGGATCTGGCATAAATGGAAGAAAGGGTTGCAAGCGGATAGCGTTTTTTCAAAATCAAGACGTGGAACAAAGTACTTAAATGGCAATTTCGCCTTTTAAGTGTCTTGTTAGTGGTAAAATGTCACCTTGGATATAGGATGCCATGTGTTATCAACAGTCAGTTACAGTCGTAAGCGAATTGAGAAGTGCAACTTGATCTTTGACCCGAGATGACCGCTGGCTATGACTTTACACATTAACTGTACCTATATGTTTCACAAATAAAATACTGCGTGTAAAACGACCCCGAGAGCAATGGTCTTAGAAACGTTGATGGGCTTGTCAATATGAATATTTTTTATTATAGCGTCAATGCCAGAATAGACAAATTTTTGTCTTGGGACAAGACATTTTGTATGGGGATTGAACATTTTTCTTTTAATTTCTTTACATTGTCGCCATAGTAAAAGTTGCTTATAATGATGAGCCCAACAACGTTTCTAAGACCATTGCTCGGGGTCTATTTACACTCTGTAGACTAGCCGTGTGGTGACGGGGAATAGAATACTTAATATGTCACCACCCCAGCCCAACTATTTCCGTCGTGGGATTCTGTGCGAGGCGACCGAGGGAACTTTCCGGAGAATCGGCAGCAGCTGTCTCTGTGAGTTAAACCACAACACCACTGCGATTGCCGACCCTTCTGCCAAGCGTGGCGACTATTGGCATTTCCCCCCTAATTATCATGGAATTTCTTTCCTAACTCTCGAGTGGTGACCGCGTCTCGGCAAACGGAGTGTAGGACGCCCTCAGGCAAGGTGGACTGATGATATACGCAAGATGGCTGCCAGAAGCTGGATGCAAGAAGCCGAAAACAGATCACAGTCGCTTGCAATTGGGGAGGCCTATGTCCAGCAGTGGACAAGTATGGGCTGATGATGATATCATGGAAACGATTGTGGAACTCCCTCATTATTGCATGAGGAACCATATTTTAAAACCCCTCAAGTAACGTTTCTTTCGCTCTAATAGTGTTTGTGTAAAGTTCTTAAGAAACACCAGGTTATTCTCTGATTTATTATTGAATCAGAATACATGCTAACAGTGTACTAAACTTAAGACTTAAGTCCGTACACTCTATGTACTTATTGAAATAAAATCAAGGACTTGATCCTGTCATTCCCGTACTTGTATAGGATTTTATGCAGTAGTAGCTTCTTCTCGAATCACAAAATAAATTGTTTCGAACCGGGGACATATTCTTAATCTCACTTTCATCAAGATAAAGTTACACTTTACGTTAAATAAATTAATATAACTATTAATCCTATTCCAAAATGAATCAAGTAAGCCCGTTGCTTATCCCTCATCCAAGAAATTCTTCCACAAACCACATGCCAGTTACAAAAAAAAAACAACAATAAACATTAAAGTAGCCAAGCCTAATGTTTGTGACGTTTGATCCACAGCGATCGAGCGTAGTATTGTTCTGGTTTTCAGTTCTATTACCAGTGAATAGAGTTCAATGTCGTGATGGAGATCTCCGTCTGCGCAGGAGCAGTTAATACTACTTCCTCTGAACCGCCGAATCAATGACGACAACGACGACCTCCGAAAATTGTTGGAATTTTTATGTTTTTACTCTGTTTAGTTCTTATGGTTTTTGTAAAGGTACCGCTTACGTCTTCGGAAAGTTTAGACTTGTTTTGAATTGAAGACGACATAGTCTTGATGACTGGACTGACTAGTGGTCAGGACTGATGACTGGACTGACTAGTGGTCAGGTGTTTCGATTCCTGCCGCCGACATAGTGCTTCAGTGATGGGAACATTTGTTGTGTGTATCTTATATCGTTCGATATCATCGCGGTCACACGAGCGCATTCTTTCTGGTTTAAACAAAGAGCTATTGAATAAACTTTGCCCATGTAATTTTAAATATAAACTTGTGAAGTGACACATCATATTTTTATGCATAACATAGGTGTGACAACTTCACGTTATTTTAATACTTGCTTACATAAAATAACGTATGTAATACATAATGAGCAGTGGCGTGCACTGGATTTTACGACAAGGTAGACAGTAATCCCCCAAGGATTGACACCTATCAGTGGCGAAGCTAGGAGGTAAGCCGGTAGTGAAGAATAGGCACTTAACCAATGCTTTTTTTTATTTGTCTTACTTATTTGAGCTATTAATAATTTCCTTGAAAATGTTTGTTAATGTGCCTGGCATAGGCTTGTCTTGTACTACCGGCTTACCCCCTAGCTTCGCCACTAACACCTATGTATAGATAGGTAGGTAAGGTATTATACTATATTTCGTAAAGACAAGTTACCTATACATATGTGGGCATTACTTGCCTACCTTGCCGTAAAAGCCAGTGCACGCCACTGCCTTGTACTATAGTATACTTGGTATATAGAAACAAACTAAACTACAGTTTAGTTTGTTTCTATATAGGCCAAAAGTGGTGCGGCAAGCGAAGTCAGACACGGGCTCAGATCGGCAAGTTTGCCTTGACACTTCAGCTGTGCCCGCATCCAGACACGACACCCTTGAGTTACCTGTCACCACAACACGGGCTCTAGGGCTATTCCCGTCGTGCTTTCACTTTATTTATCGCACTGTGTTTTTTAAACACAGTGAACAAGTCTTTGACTACCATCCTGAATGATGTTAAGCAGCGATGTGGTCTACGATGGAGCGCACTTGTTCATTAGGTACATATTCACCCCAGTGACTTGAAGACCTTCAGACTGTACTGCGCAGGAAACACATACTCTTTATTGCACACACATTCCTCCTGAGACTACCTTCGAGATATTTTGACACTTCCATCGCAGTATGTTTTTTGTAAATATTAATATGTATATCCGGAAAAATATTAATTTATTTTTGCAGCATGATGATGTATACAAATATAGCACTCGAAATAAGTGTAAAATTTATCAGCACTTTAGACGTCTCATCAAAACTAGCAAGTGCTTCTTAGGACTTGGAAAATCGGTAAAGCCGTTTCGGAGAACATGTGACATGAAAATTGTATATATTAGATTAATAGTTTAAGACGGGACAACGTCCGTCGAGTCCACTAGTGCTGTATGAAGGAGTAAATTATTCCTTTCCTACATATGACGCGTACGTATAATTTACAGAGTCCCGTGTTCATTAAGAAAGCCTCAAGCTGCCCTAGCTCTTAACCTAGTCTTGCAGGTGACACGTTCCCCTTGACACAAAGCCAGTTCTTGTTACGGCACGTTACCCTTGCACTGAGCGGAGCCTGTTTCCAATGTGGATATTCACATAAACAAATTAATATCCAAGACTAGGTGTCTCGGCAAACGTTTGTTTTGCCATGGAAATTCGCCTTTGTACCCCATGTTTTGGATGAAATGCACCTTTTAAACCTTCCCTGAACTTCCACGTGTAATTCAAGACGAAAATTAGCCGAATCTGCCCAGCCGTTC
>SJJU01011514.1:0-10224 GCA_012932125.1 Conopomorpha cramerella
TTGTTAGTTTTACATTATTGTAATGTACAGTCGGCCAAGAATCTGCTCTACCACCGTAAGGTTGAAACTCATATGAATGTCATTAGACATTAAGGTTCATTGTTCACTTGTCACAATATACCAACACTACCTTATTGATGTTTTAGTGACACAGGAAGTGTCATCGAAACTGGTAGACCATTTTCTTGGCCGACCGTACAGTGTGCAATAAAGAGAATATTCATTCATTATATTTACGTCACAAATCTGTGAGTACCTAAGTAATACGACACGACACACAGTCGTGTGACACGAGTCCCGTCAGTGCGCGTTACGTCCGCTGACCGACATACCGGCCGGCCGCACGGCATGATGCGCGGCGCACAGGTGCCTGCGCACGCGCCTGATCCGCTGATATTGTGCAGCTGATGGCAGAAGGTCGCCGGTGCGTTGTCGTACGTTCGTAATTGTCTTTTACAATTATTATTAGCCGTGAAGCCTTGTGGTGACGGCGAATAGAATACATGTGTCACCGCTCCAGCCCAACTTTTCCCGTCATGGGGGTCGTAAGAGACGACCGAGGGAGCTCTCCAGAGGACGGGCAGCAGCGCTCTCTGTGAGTTAAACCACAACACCACTGCGATCGCCAACCCGCCAGCCAAGCGTGGCGATTACTGGCATTTAACCCCAAATGACGGATCTCATTGGGTGAGGCCCTCGTCCAGCAGTGGACGTTATGTGGCTGATGATGATGAATTATTATTATTGTCATGCGGCAATTCGGTCGGTTGTTCAATGTTCATCATCATGTTAATACATATTTAAGATAAGGAGCTTGCGGCGGTGATAAACGTACCCCCGAATAATGACATCACACACACATTTTATGTTTATTTTATTTATTTATTTATATATAATAAAACTATAAGGCTTAACAGCATAGAGCCAAAACGCACTTATTGCTACACACTAAAAACATAATAAAATATAACACTGTACAAGAAACAAAACTTAAAAAAATCCTTATGTATGTATCTTTAATGTCAACGAAACAGGTAACCTGGAAGAAATCGCTTTCAGCGATAAGGTCGCCTTTTGTGACCTTACCATTGTCATTAGTGTCCTTATATGTAATATCTTAGTATACAATAAATTGTTCATTCATTCACACATGACAGTAATGTTATAAAAGCGAAAGTATTTGAGTTTGTATGTTTGTTACTTAAAAAAAAATACACTTTACGCCTTTTAATCCGAAAGCGGGGTAGGCAGAGGCACTTGCTAAAGCAAATGCCCACGGTTCACCAAGCGTATTTAACCCAACGTGACAGGGGGTGAGCCCATCGCCGTTGTAGGGTTCACACACCTTGTGGTGTGCGGGTTTCATCACGATGTTGTCCTTTACCGTACGAGCGTTGCGTTGCGTACATAGGCTCTGAAAAAGACTCCCATTGGTACACGTTCAGGAGCCGGACTAGAACCCGCGGCCTCCCAATTGCAAGTATCCAACAAAGTGGACCACAGACGCTCCATGTTTCTTACTTCTTCACGTTTAATTTCGTACCAAAGTTTTATTGCTTTATACTGACACACTGGATGGCAGTGGCGTGCACACCATATAGGCAAAAAGACATAACCTACATTAGTATTTTGGTTACCGATCCTAATAAAAGAGTTATTGCTAGATCCTTTTTTTGTTGTACTCGCGACATAGGCTAAGTAATGGTAGTTAAGGTTCTGTGTTTAGTGGGTGATTAGATATGTAGGTACCTATATTTCGTAAAGACAAGTTACCTATACATAGGTGTCAATCCTTGGGGATTACTGCCTACATGGTCGTAAAAGCCAGTGCACGCCACTGCTGGATGGTTATAATTTATCTCTAAATTAGGGCAACACAGGCGGGGTATAGCTATTAGAGAATTAGCTACGCTACCCAACGTAAGGTACTTGCGCTATGATATATAGATTGATAAAAATATAGATAAATAAAAAACTCGCACTTAAATTCCTTGTCGCATTATAAAAGCTCTATTTTTATAGCGTGTGGTAACTTAATTCCGTTTTATTGCCGTTAAGAGTACAGTTAACACAAAAAAAATGCCATCGAAACCAAAATAGACTATTAATATCTTAGTCAACAGTACGTAAGTTCTGAAAAAGTACCATCGACTCATGCCAAGTATAGTCAGACACCCATCAAGTAGATTACAGACTCTTATAACGATGCTAATTGCAAAAATGCTACGGTATGTATGGAATGCGGAAATTAAGGCGCGGCCTCAGTAAAGGTGCTCTTGCAGAAGATCAGTCATATGTGATGAACGGACCAGCCTCCCACCTGCGACAACCTGCCTGTACGGCAACAAGGATCTTTTGGCGTCTGGCTAAAATGTATGATACCAAAATTAAGCCAACCCAGTCTTATTTTGGATGGTATTTCTCGATGTTATCAAAATAAAGAACCTACAAGCCTAAATAAAGAACCTAAACCAAACCAAGAAAGGAATAAATGCGAGAGTGAATAGAAATTTAATAAAATATTGAGAACTCACGTGCCACAAATATCCTTGTCGCTTAATGCATGTCATATATTTATTAACTACAATGTGAAAATAAAGCTACCTTTCGGTCTTTTTCTGTAAGTGGCCACGTCATATTTAACTGCTGATGATAATCATTTTGATGAAATTGTGTTCTGAATATAAAAACATCAGCTGTTTCTTGTCAGGTTACTCGTCATGTAAAATGGTAGTTGTAGGTTTGAGTCCAGCTAGAGAAGTGCGTAATTTTCTCAAAGTGCATATTTAAGGTATGGTCAGCCATGTATTACTTTTGATGACAATTCCTGTGTCACTAAAATGTCAATCTACCTTTAATTCAGCTTACTTTAGAAGGTAGAGTTCTTATATTGTGACAAGTAAACAATGAACCTGAATGAAATATTTAAAAAAAATACACTTCACGCCTTTAATTCCAAAGAGGGGTAGGCAGAGGCACTTGCTAAAGCAAGTACCCACGGTTCACCAAGCGTATTTGTAAAATAAAATATTTTTTTAAATATTTTACAACAACACACACATTGTCTTCATCCCATGTAAAGTAGCTAAAGCACTTGTGTTATGGAATTCAGACAAAGAAATATACTTACTTAAATAAATTTATTTTTCTTATAAATACATACTTATATAAATAAAACACCCAGACACATCCGACAAGTACTTACAAGCTCATCACCTAAATACCTGTCAGCAGCGGTGGGAATCGAACCCACGACCCTACGGAATAGATGCAGACATGCTGACCACTACACCACAGGCCCGTGGTTAATGACATTCATATGTGTTTCAACCTCAGGGTGGTAGACCATATTCTAGATACACTGCATTGTACCTACAGGTGCGCTATCTACTCAATTCTGTTATAGAACATTCTCATAATAATATGACAGTATATCTTTATGTTGGATAACACGTAAGTATTTAATTAGCATAAGAGATGTCATGAATAAATAAGACGCATACAACAAATGCCTCATTGGAGCCGGGAATCGAATCCTCGTAGGTTTTCTTAATGCACTATGAACAAGCGTTTGAACACCACCTGATGTTAAGCAGCGATGTGGATCAAGCACTTTTTTATCACTATGAACAAGCGTTTGACCACCATCCTGCCTGATGTTAAGCAGCGATGTGGTCTACGATGGAGCACACTTGTTCAATAGGTACCTATTCACCCGCGGCTTGAATACCATCAGACTGTACTGCGCAGGAAACACAGACTCCGGCAAGTCAATTCACATCCTGACGGTTCGCGCTATGAAAGTAGACGCAAACCGTTTGGTTAGGTGTAAATGACATCTGGTATGGATGATGTTTGGCCCTTCTCCTGGTAGTAGTATTAAAAAAAATCGATAGGTATAGACCTATGCACTTTGCACGTTGTAATAGTTCTTTGACTTCCAACTGAAGTGTCGACAATGCGGTGAAATGAAAAAAAAATATCTCCATACAAAATAGACAATTTTTAACACGGGAAATGACATACATCAAAATCGTTGGTACCTACAAAATATTACATCATTAAAAAAATAAGTACCTACGTATTCAGGTAGGTATTTACTTCAAAGCTTCCGCTTTTATTATTCCTGCTTATCCAGCAATTTAAATAAACATGAAGAAGTCGTGCACAGAAATTTTAATATGCATATTATACGTAAAATAAAAGCAAAATGCAGAGAACGTCCAAATTAATTGTGTAGATATTCTATATTAAATTATATTTGTCGTCATCTCTTTGGTATTCAAGGTCTGCGGTCCCGCGGCACAGCTGATCGCAGCTCTTGCCGCCATATTTATTTTTTCTTTTTTTTTAAATATAGAATTTATTCTTCGAAAGGTGTCTGAGCACCGGGCCCTATCTGCCTTGCGTCGTCTCGGTCGATTTTGGTCAACAAATTGCGGCCGTATCATTTGTCAGCTTTGTCACAGCGTACAGCCGTCAAAGTTTTAATGTAAGCCAATAAAATGAATAAAGAGCTGCGCGATCAATGTGCAAAAAAAAGAACAATTTGGAAAAGACGTATTTCCTAGGTACCTACCTACTTTCTTATGCTGTACCGGCACACCTGAAACGGATATTTTTAAATGGACACTTTGGTGTTTTTGCTCTCATTATTACGGAATAAATATCACCTGCTGGAAGGTACATCGAACATAAATAGGTATGTGAATTGTTTTTCTAGTAGGTCACTATCTGTAATGGCTACTAATCTATTATCTACACATGAAATGCTTATTTCTTCTTACTTCAGAAAGTAAGACAGTTTAGAAATTGTCTGGTATTACGGTTCTCGACCGATCGTTGTGGCGCGCATTTGAGGAGGCTTATGTTCAGCAGTGGACGTCAGTGGGCTGAAATGACGATGATGACGAACAGGAGAACGGCAAAACGTCATCCATACCAGGTGGACATACCGTTTACGCGAACCAAACGGTTTGCGTCCACTTTTATATAGCGAACCGCCAGGATCCACATCGCTGCTTAACATCAGGTCTCCACTTAAATAGTCCACAGGCAATGGCAATAAAGGTATACAATAAACTACCAAAACAACTAATTGAGGAAAAAAAATATAATAAATTCGTAAACAATTTAAAAAAGTTTCTGATAAATAAATGTTTTTATCATATCAACGAATACTTCGAATTTAATGTCGTACATAATTAGTACTAATTAAACATTTATATATTGAAACAAATAATTAAAAAGAAGCAATAAATAAATAAATAGATATAATCGATAAGTATTTAAGTTCATACTATATAAGAATAATATAATAAACCTATGTAGGCATAAATATATATTTATATAATCTAAAGCGCCTTCCTCTCCCTTACTATAAGTAGTAATTTGCTGTGCCCACCAGGGTCCGCAATGTTGTCATGTACTATGATACTATACATGCTTAATCTTAAGAACTTAACATTGTGGAATGCAAATAAATAATTTGAATTTGAATTAGGTAGGATTGTGGTCAAACGCTTGTTCGTAGTGTTTAAAAAAAAACACTGCTTTAAAAAGTTCCTACATGCAAATGTGAATAAGGCTGCAACGTGACATAATTAGTCATCGATAACATAGATTATAATGATTATACTCGCGGACTTGAATCCACAACAACGTATTGTAGAGTTGAAGTAGAGTTATCTGACAACTAGGTTGCTAATTGAAAATTTCCTCACAGGAATAGGTGCCTTCCTATCCTACCACGCGCTGCACGCGTTAGTGACATTTTAGTGTGCAGTTATTTTGGACATGGTGTATAAAAACATCCGCACAAGCTCCCTACTGTCATTGCTTGTGCTAGGTAAGAATAGTTAGTGCATCGACATACAGGGTGTCCTAAAATAATTAAAAGTAAATTAATATCTTAGGACATTTTACGGTCACCCGGGACTACGGGACCCCTGTACTATGGGTGCCAGAGACTGATATACTTACATAGTAACTTTTAAATATATAAATAGATAAATAAAGCACCCAGACGCAAACAACAAACGCCTCAGCTCATCATTAAATTATTATATCCGTGGCGGGAATCAAACCCGCGACCGTCGTCCTAGAGGCAGATGCCCTGACGACTAGTCCATGCCGATCGTCATATTCCTGGATACCTGAAAAAATGTGAAAGTAAGTTTGTGTGTTACCCTTTAACGCGAAAACTACATGACAGAGTATTCGGTGATCGCAACCACTATAATTTATGACGACGACCACGGATATCCACTGCCCTTTTAGGACGCTTCAGAGCTCACAGGTGCTGGAGGAACACGAAGACTCTTTGTGCCTTGGATACACCCAGAACCAACAACAGCGGAAAGCATCAGAGGGTTTGAGTCAGTAGAAGTCTGACGCTAAACCGTCGCTATCCCCATAGCGACGATGGGTCCCTGAGGATTCCCCCCGAATGAAGACGATGAAGATGAAGACGGGGTCATCTTTAAAGAAACAAGAACCGACTTAACCAGTAAATTTTGACAGATTTGTGGTTTTCTCATGGATGCCATTGTCGAGATTTAACCAAATTTAAAATGGGACTTAAAGGGAAGCACCGACAATAACAAAAATAATCAGCAAAATCGTTTCAACCAGTCAAAAGTTTTGAGATGACAAACCTAAAAAACGACGAAGTGCGAATTTCAACTTCCTCATTCTTCTACTTTGAGAGAAATTACCAGAAAAAAATATATTCAAGTAACAAGGAGACCTACTAACATCGTATCTACTACAGGAATAGGAGGTAGTGAGGAACTCTAAAAGAAGACTCACTACAAACTCAGAGGATCCTGAGGAGACTTTAAGGTTCACTATCATCATCATCAGCCACATGACGTCCACTGCTGGACGAGGGCATCCCCAATGATTACCAGCAATAATCGTCACATTTGGCAGGCGGGTTACCGATCGCAGTGGTGTTCTGGTGTAACTCACAGAGAGCGCTATTGTCATCTGGAGAGCTTCCTTGGTCATCTCCTTACGACCGCCCGCCATGCCGGGAAAAGTTGAGCTGGGGTGGTGACTCTTGTATTCTATTCGCCGTCACCTCACGGTTTAGGTTGCTGACTTACCCCATTACCAATAAACGCGTTGTCACTTATATAACGGTTATTACAGGTTTACTTGAACTGGTATTCCGTATTTGACATACAACTGACAAGTTAAGTTGAGCTTTGTGTATCTTCGAAATAGCAATTCCGCCATTATTAGTAAGGCCCTTATAGTCAAAGTCAAATCATTTATTTCATCATTATAAGTGTTATAACATACAGATATACAGTAGCATAACACAAAGCTTGATGAACGTCATTTATGACTTTAAAACAAAAGTAATCGTATGATATATAATAACTTTAAACATAAAAGAACCGACTTGAACCAGTAAAAACTTAAGAATGACTTGTATTATGGTGTTCTCGTGGAACTGAATCAAATTAAAATGAGACCACAGGAAGCAAATTCAAATGAAAAAAAATAATCAACAACAAAAAGAAATGAAATAGTAACAGTGGATGTGAAATGTTCTCCCGGGTATATATTATCATAAACTCATAAACCTTGATCACATCAAAAGTGTCTAGGGATCAAGAACATTAAATTTTTAGCTTTAAAAAAAAAATCTAGTTTATTTAAATCAAATCTAATCTTCTGGATTGGTCTCCTACCTAATTCCCCATGCCTGTATCAATTACTTATCACCACATTTTGAATAAATTCAGTTTTTGTAAAATATATTCTTAATTGCAATCTTCTAAAATGTACTTGATCCCTAGATACTTTTGATGTGTGTAGTTAATGACGTTTTGATTTTAAGGGATCATACTTTTCGGTGTAGATTTTTTTAAGAGAAGTGATTTTAATTCGTAAGATTTCGATAGGTACGACCTCCCCCGTTTTTTAAGTTCTTTCAAAATATATGACCAGCGTAAAATAATCTGAATAAAGAACTTAGTCATCATAATATCTCGAAAGTAAGTAAGTTTATTGCATGATTTTTTCGATACGATTATACTTTGCGTCATACGCTCATAAAACTTCTGGTGTTCATGTGACGTGCACATTTTAGGACATCCTCTAAATAAATCATTTTGTAATGAAACGCGCACAGACATTATAACTCAATATTGTTCACCGGGTATATAGGCGCGAATATAATCAAAGGTAAGCTCGAGCTTGTCTTTGATTTGATATTCGCGCCTATATACCCGGTGAACAATATTGAGTTATCCTCTAAATAAGTAATGTATAACATGTACAGTCGGCCAAGAATCTGCTCTACCACCGTAAGGTTGAAACTCATATGAATGCCATTAAACATGAAGGTTCATTGTTCACTTGTCAAAATATACCAACTCCACCTTATTGATGTTTTAGTGACACTGGAAGTGTCATCGAAACTGATAGATATTGGCGTGCACTGGCTTTTACGACAAGGTAGGCAGTAATCCTCAAGGATTGACACCTATGTATGTATAGGTAACTTGTCTTTACGAAATACAGATACCTACATATCTACTCACCCACAAAACACAGGACCTTCGTTAGCCTGCGTCGTGAGTACAACAAAAAAGGATCTAGCAATAACTCTATTATTAGGTCGGGCAATCAAGATACTAAGGTAGGCAGTGTCTTTTTGCCTATATGGTGTGCACGCCACTGTGATAGACCATTTTCTTGACCGACCGTACATTTTAGGACACCCTCTAAATAAGTAGTGGATGTAGCTAGCTAGTGCTAGGTAAGAATAGTAGTGCGTCGTCATATGTGGTGCAATAAGACTGCAGTGGCGATGCGACCAGCTGGCGCCGGCGGGCATTGCTACAGTCTGCTCTGTTTGTATTGGCAACTGATTATTTCTCAGCGCCTAATGTTATTTAGATAAGTTTTTCACACGCTTTATGCACAATACTTGGAACTAATGGGGAATTTTCTTTGACGTTTTTCTGACATATTATCGGGCGGAGAAATATCGTTACTGTCAAACTTTGTTTGGAATGTATGACAGTAATGACATTTCTTCAGAGCCCGAAATCTGTCAGCAAAACGTCAAAGGAAATTCCCCATTGACGAGAACGCGGTATTTAGTTAGAAATATAATATTGGGTTTGGCATTATTCCAAATGTTTAAGTTAAAAATTTGTCTCAGTAGCGAGTTTCAGTTTACCTATTAATAATTGCCCCTCGTAAAAATAATGATACCAGCCTCCCTCGTATATACTGTGAGTAAATTGACCCAAAAATATATAGTGCCATACAAAAATTAATGTGTCAATCTACCTAGGAAAAACATAATCAATTTTCTACGGACATGAAAAAAAACATCATCCTTCCATAGTAAAAGTTGTTATTTTTTACAAACTCAACTACGTTGCTAAGACCTCAGTGTCAATTTCCACGCACGATCGTGATGTGAAGTAGCCATAATCACTTCAGATATTCGTCTTTCCAAGTCCAAATTGCCAAACGTGACCTCTAAAGCCTAAAAAGGTTGAGGCTCTAGTCTTCAAAGGTTCTATCCACCTAATTAGGACATATGAGTTTATATTTCAACGAGCTCATCACGTTGGATTTCTTGCAGTGACCAATTTGCACCAAACGCATTGCGTGGCGCGTGTTAATCGGTGACGAATCTGTGAAATTGGCTCATAGTATCCCTGTCAGACAGTCCGAAACTGTTACTGTACACATACATACGTTAAACTCACTTCAATAATATCTACTTGGGTAGAGAGAACTGACGTTTTTTTTCAGACAAATAAGGCTAAGATTCTCAATTTTAAAGAAAAAGAAAACTTACTTCAACTTTCATTTTCAAGTGTAATCTATACACACACGTTCACATCCAACAAGTACTTAAACGATCATCACCTAAATACCTGTCAGGAGTGGGAATCGAACCCAACGACCCTACGGAATAGAAACAGACATTCTGACCACTAGTCACTAAACCCACATATGAAAATCCCTTGCGCTGATATTAAAGATCTAAGCATAAATACGAATAGACAGCGAGAAACGACATTTTGCTTGTCTAAATTCCGACTTAAAGATTAAAGGCCTTACTAATAATGACGGAATTGCTATTTCTGAGATACACAAAGCTCAACTTAACTTGTCAGTTGTATGCCAAATACGGTATAACCAGTTCAAGTAGACCTGTAATAACCGTTGTGTAAGTGACAACGC
>SJJU01011516.1:0-10056 GCA_012932125.1 Conopomorpha cramerella
CGTTCGCCCTCGCGCCAGTTGTAGGTCTGGGCGGGGGCTTGCGCGTCGAGGTCCCACGGCAGGGTTCGTGCCAGGAGGCACGCAGCCTCCCGGGAGACTGTGCGGTGGCCCCGGATCGTCCTCGTGGCGACCGCCCGCTGCGGACGGAGCAACGGCGCCGCAGCGGCGCGGTCTTGCAGGGCGTCCGCCCAAACCGGGGCTCCATACATGGCCATGGACCGCACAATCCCCCCGTATAACTGCCGGCAGAAGGCTTTCGGGCCTCCGAGGTGGGGCATCAGCCTGCTCAAGGCGGCAGCCGCAACCAGCAACCTCGGCCCAAGGCGTTCAAAGTGGGCGTGGAAGCGCCACCGGCCGTCGAGCACCAGCCCCAAATATTTGAGGGTGGACTCGACGCCGATGCTCACTCCGCCCACTACAATCGCGTTGAAGCCCTGGGGTGGCCCGTTCCGAGGCCCGTGAAACCACAGAGCCTCGGACTTGTTCAGGGCCACTTCTAGGCCCAAAAGCCTAATGCGGCGCACGACTTGCGCCACGCCGGCAGTCGCGCGGACGACGGCCTCCCTATGGTCTCGTCCCCGAGCCGTAACCAGGGTGTCGTCGGCGTAGCACGTCAACTCGACACCCCAGAGATTGGCACCGCGCAGCACAAAATCGTAGCCGATGTTCCACAGCAGGGGCCCCAACACGGACCCCTGTGGAACACCGCACGTCATGTCCGCACGGCACCAACCCTCCCGGCCGGGATACTGAATCGACCGGCCCGAGAGATACGCCTCGAGGACTCGCCTCAAGTAGGGAGGCACCCGATGGTACACGAGCGCCTCCCGAATGCAAGACCAGGGCAGGGTGTTGAACGCGTTGGCGATATCGAGCGACACCGCCAACACCACCCCGCCCCGGGAGACCTCGTCGTCCGCTATGGCACGAACCCTCTTCACTGCGTCGATGGTGGACCTGTGACGCCGGAACCCGAACTGGTGGTCTGATAGGTCCGGCCCTACCAACTCGAGGTGCCCGACGAGCCGCCTAGCCAGGACGCGCTCAAAGAGCTTCCCCGACTCGTCGAGCAACACTATGGGCCGGAACGCCGACGGCGAAACCGAGTCGGCGGGGCGGCCCTCCTTTCGCAGGAGGACCAGCTTCCCCGTTCTCCACTGCGCGGGGTAGGCGCCCCGCTGCAGACACGCGGAGAACAGGGCGCGAAGTCTCGCCTCCAGGTACGGCCTCAGAGCGTGCACCCAGGCTCTGCCCGGTATGCCGTCGAGGCGGGGAGCAACTCTCTTTCCCTGGAGGCGCTTCACAGCCCCCGCCAACTCGGGGCGCGTCACCGCCGGCACCACCGCGTTCGGGTTCTCCTCTTCGTCGAGCCCCGGCTGCGCCGCTATCGCCAAGCGCGGAGCCGCCAGTGGGTCGCGAGCTGGAAACAGCGCCGCGACCACCTCGCGCACGGCCTCCGGCTGGAGACTCGTGGTGATCGGGGGCGGCCAGGGCCGCATCTTCTTGCGCGCCACCTGGTAGGGGCGCCCCCAAGGATCCTGGTTTAGAGTCTCCAGCGTCTCCCGGGGGGCGGCCTCCTTGGCCGCCCGGATGGCCGTGCGCAGCTCCTTCTTGGCGGCTCCGTAGGCGAGGCGCAGCCGGAGCTCCTCCTCCGGGTCCCGATGCCGTCGTCCGCGGTACCTGGTGTACGGGCGGCGCGCGTGGATGCAGAGCGTACGCAGCTCTGCGATCTCGTCCGTCCACCAGTGTACCCGTCGTCGCGGAGGTGGAGGCCCGACGCGAGGCATGGCCGCGTCGCACACCTGCGTCAGGGCTTCGCGGAACCATTCCGCCTCCCCCTCCACCTCCAGCGCGTCGCTCGGCGGCATCGGGAGCCAGGACATGACGATTGCGGCCTCCCTGAGGAGGCCCACGTCGAGTCTTCTCAGAGACCACCGGGGGGGCTGAACCCCCCCTCCAGGGGAACCGACAACCGGGGCGGTCGGTGCGACCGAGATCTCATAGCGAATATAATTGTGGTCGCTATGAGTTTCGATCTCGGTCAGCACCTTCCAGTCCGCGACCCGGTGCGCCAGCACGGGAGTCGCAAACGATAGGTCCACGATGGACCACCCGTTCCAGCGCACGCAGGTCGGAGCGCTGCCCCGGTTGAGGACCGACAGACCCGCCGCAACGGCCCACTCTGCCACCGCCCCGCCGAATGCGTTCGTCGCCGGTGATCCCCAGAGAGGGGACTTGGCGTTGAAGTCACCGGCGACTAGCACCTGACGGGGGCGGGCTCGCAGGACGGCGGCCTCCAGCTCGGCGAGGAACTCCTCGAACTCGGAGAGCGGCTTGTTGGGGGAGAAGTATACAGACATGTATACGATCTCCCCCACTACAGCTGAGACGAAGCCGCTCCTCCGAGTCACTTCCTCGAACCAGAGGTCCGCCTTGATGTTGATGGCGGCGAGTCTGTCGAGGTCCGAGACCCAAGTGCGGGAATTCGGCACATGGTTGGGCTCGGACACGATTCCTACGGCGATCGACCACTGCGCCATGCTCTGGACAAACAAGTCCTGAGCGCAGGCGCAGCGGCCGAGGTTCCCCTGAAGCACCCTCTTCGCCATTATGTGGGTGCGGTGGTCTCCTCCTGGGCCTCCATTGGTTCGGAGGCCCCTGCTGCTTCTGTTGTTGTTGTCGCCGGAGGGCCTTTCTTTTTGGCGCGACGTTGTTTGGCCCTCCGGCTGTTGTTGTTGTGGCCCAATGGGGCCACGCAAGTTTTTGCGCCCACCCGGTGGCCCGCGGGTTTTTTGGCCGCGGCGCAGATGGGGCAGTGGGCCTCCGATGCGCCGCAATCGCGCACCCTGTGGCCGGGCTGACCGCACCTAAAACAATGGTCGGTGCGGTCCACGAGCGACGTGCACGTCGCCCGTGCGTGGCCCGGCTCCAGGCAGCGCATGCAGCGCATCGGCCGCGGCTCCAAAAGAGTCACTCGGGCCCTGGACCAGCCCACGTTAACGTGGCCCGACTGGCCCAGGGCCTTGGCCGCCGCGACCGGGCAGCGGACCCATACGGTCCGGGAGCGGCCTCTGACGGCCGCCTCCGTGGTGCGCCCCACCGTTATGGAAACAGGGGCGCAACCACCTGCCGCAGCCACGGCGGCGACAATGTCCTCTGCCGTCACCGAGTCGTCCAGGTCCGCCAAGCGCAGCTCCGCGCACTTGACGGGCCTGGACACCTTGACCACCTCCGGGGAAAGGACTTCCCGGAGGCGGCCTGCGAGGCCATCGGCTTTTGCAGCTGTTTCTTCGGCGGTGCCCGGGAGCTCCAGTAGTCGGCCCCCGTTATGGGCCCGCCGGAAACATATCCTATTGATGCCGAGGCTCGCGAGACAGATTTTCTCGCGAGCCTCGGTCAGTATCTTGGCCCAGGTGTCGCCCTGCTCCTCCCCGCCCGGCGCCAGGCACAGCGAAACTGCCACCGTGCGCGGGACGCGGAGGGAGCCAGGGGCGACACCTTTCTTCTTTGCCGCCTTTTTTGGCGGCTGTGGTCTGGGCTTTGGTGGTGGAGGTGGCGGCGGCTTGGCGCCCGAGCGCCTGCCGCGCCTCACCACCTCCACCCAGGACGCCTCCTGTGCCGGGCGCGGCACGCTGGCAGCCGGGACCGACGGTCCCGGCTGCGGCGACGGCCTCTCCAGGCCCTGTCTTCTTGGGGCAGGGGTCGGGGCCTGAGCTGAGGCTTTTTTACCCCTGCCCTTACCCTTTTTCCTACCATCGGGACGAGGGACAGCGCTCGTCTCCGCGGCCCGTGTGTCGGCCGCCAGAGGCGGGCGGAGCCTTTTGGCCGGCAGGAGGCGCCCCTCCAGCGCCTCCAGCCGGGCGTTCATCATCGTCCCGCACTGGACGATGATTGAGCGGCTAAGCTCGTCCAGTGCAGGGCGATCCACGCCCGCCCCGGGAGCCCTGGAGCGGGTTTCCAGCGAATCCACCTTACGGCGGAGCTCTTGGAGCTGGGAGAGGATTGCGGCCTTATCGGCCCTCTCCCTGTCGAGCTCCGCCTGCAGCAGCCTCTTTTCCCGCTCCAGGGTGCGCACCTCGTCGGAAGAGGTGCGCCTCAGCAGCTCCACCATAATGTCCCGCGTGGACGCCGCCGCTTCCTTAAGGGACTTTTGGAAAGTGCCCTTTAGGTTGGACGACTTAGCGGCAACCCTCAGTACGGCCTCTACATTCTCCTCCACCTTCCGGTGGAGGTCAGCAGAGGCCATAGTGTCGGGTGCCGCTCGGGCCTCCCTTAGGGCACTCGGCGGGGCCCTTTCTCTACTTGGAGCTGCTGCTTCCGGTCGTTCGGAGGTCTCCTTGCGGGCGGCCTCCCGTCGGGCGGCTTGGGCCTCGGCGCGGGCCTTGCCCACGCCGATGTATTCGCCCGTCGTCGGGGGCCGCCCTCTCCCGCGTTTGGGGGGCGCCTGCGGTGGCTCCGCTGGCGCATCCTCCTCTCCCTGGCTGCTGTCGAGCTCAGGAAGCTGAGCCACGACAGCAGACAGGGGGCGCGCTCTCTTACGGCGCATGGCCTTGGTGGAGGTCTCCGAGGTGGAGCCTCCAGAATCCACCGCCATCGCCTCGCTGCCGCTGGAGACCTCGTCCGCCCAGGCGAACTCTCCAGCGTCAGCGGCGTCCTCCCCAGGACTCGGCGGCGCTTCGTCGGTATGGGTGGCGCATTTCACACCGTGGGGCCCCAAAACCCCACGGCGCCGGTGGCTAGCCGGATCGTCAGGCCGGTTGGCGCAGAGCGCCGAATGGAAGTGTGCCCCCCCCGTAACACAGGGGCAGACCACCCCTTGCGGGATGGGGTGGGATTCCCCGTCCTCACGGACGGGACCCACCCGGGGAATATCTACCGTTTTATCACTATCCATTTTTAAGCTGTTCCTACAGTGACCGCTGTAGGACCGGGGCCGCTAGTGACAGCTGTGCCCTGCTGCCGCTCCGGAGAGCATCCACACGCCACGGTTTCCCAGCGTGTGGAATTGGGAATTTTTTATAGAGGTTGACTCCTCGCAGTCCGGACGTTGTCGACCAGACCCTCGGTCCCTGGGGAGGAATCCCACAGGGGTTACGATGTGTGACAGGGCGGCCGGGACTCCGAAGGCCCTGTCCTTGCCGCTCCAGGGGAGCCCTCTGATAGAGCAGAGGGGGCCCGGAGCGACGATGGTGTCAGATTCTCGGCCGTCAGAAGGGCATGGGCCGCCAGCGCGAGCCGACGACTGATGCACATTCTGCCGTTGCCCAGGGTGCGCCGGCCCGACTGCTAAAGGGCTACCCCCGCGAGGAGGTACCCAATAACAGTCAGGCACACGAGGAGGCGATCTGACTTCGCACCCCACCCTAACCTAACCTTTTTTTTTTTTTTTTTTTTTTTTTTTTTTTTTTTTTTTTTTTTTTTTTTTTTTTTTTGTTGACGGGGGGAAATCCCTTCGGATACCCCGTCGTCTGCGGGGAAGACGACGGGGTTATGTGGTGATTCCACTAAAACCCCCCGGTGACTTCTCTGCGCGAAAGAGCCGGTGCCCCCGGAACACCCTAGAACACAACTTCAGGGGGACACCGGCCGCGCAGGGCCCGCTGTAAAGAGGCGGGCCCGCTACCCTGCGGGGAGGGGCTTGTGGCCCTCCCCGCGAAATACTCAAAAAGTGAGGCGACGGTGCCGAAGTCACGTGGCACCGTCGCCCTCGATGGGGAGGTCGGTGGAGTTCGCGCGCAGGCCCCCGCCTTGCGCGCGACCGACCCCCCAGTGCCCTTATAGTCGCCTCTTACGACAGGCAAGGGAGAACCGCAGCCCTATTCTTACGCCCGGAACTGCAGGGCTTCCGCGGCGGTCACTCGGCCTGACCGCCGCGGCGACGCACCCGAGGCGGGTCCGCCGCTGTCGCCTCTTCTTGGGCCTCCATGGGTATGGAGGCCCCTGATCTCGGCGCTGGTGTCGGGGCCACAGGGCCCATCTTCTTCCTGGCCCCTCGCAGTGGGGCCGCCGCCGCGCACGACTTTGCCCCCACTCTGTGGCCGGCGGGCTTATTGACCGCGGCACAGAGGGGGCAGTGAGCCTCCGATGCGCTGCATGCGCGCACCTTGTGGCCGGGCTGACCGCACCTGAAGCAGTGGTCGGTGCGGTCGACGGGCGACGTGCACGTCGCCCGTGCGTGGCCCGGCTGGAGGCAGCGCATGCAGCGCATCGGCCTCCCCTCGAGGATTGTCACGCGGGCCCTGGACCAGCCCACGGACAAGTAGCCCGACCGGCCCAGGGCCTTGGCCGCCGCCACCGGGCAGCGGACCCACACGGTCCGAGAGGGACCATTTTTCGCCTCTGTGATGCGCCCCACGGTGACGGAGGCGGGGGCGCAGCCACTCGTCGCGGCCACGGCAGCGACGACGTCCTCGGACGTGACTGAGTCGTCCAGGTCCGCATCTCTGCGCACTTGGCGGGCCTGGACACCCTCACCACGTCCGCGGGGAGGACCTCTCGCAGACGGACCGCCAGGGCGTCCGCCTTGGCGGCGGTTTCGTCGGCGGTTCCGGGGAGCTCCAGGAGCCGCGCCCCGGTTCGCGCACGACGAAACCGCATTTCCATGATGCCGAGGCTCGCGAGAGAGATCTTCTCGCGAGCCCCGGACAGGATTAGGGACCATGTGTCGCCCTCCTCCTCCACGCCCGGCACGAGGCTAAGTGAGACCGCCACTGTGCGCGGGACGCGGAGGGACGCCGGGGCGACACCCTTCTTCTTTTTAGTGGCCTTGGGCGGCGGCGCAACCGCCTTCGGCTTCCTCTTGGGCTTTGGGGGAGGTGGCGGCTTGGCGCCCGAGCGCTTGCCGCGCTTGACTACCTCCACCCATGGCGTTTCCGGGGCAGCCGGGACCGACGGTCCAGGCTGCGGGGACGGAGCAACTGGTGCGGGGATCGGGGTTGGGCGAGGGGCAGAGGACTTGCCCTTTCCCTTCCCCTTCCCCTTCTCCTTCTGTAGGTTAGGCCCGGAGTGGGGAGCAGCGCTCACCGCTGCCGCCCTGGCGTCTGCCGCTAGCGGCGGGCGCGTCGCCTTGGCCGGTGGGAGGCGCTCTTCCAGCGCCTCCAGCCGCGCGTTCATTATGGACCCGCACTGGACGATGATGGAGCGTGTGAGCTCCTCCAGTGCGGGTCTGTCGAGTCCAGGTGGGGGGGCCGTGGCCATGGAGCGGGACTTCAGTGTCTGTACCTCCAGGCGGAGCTCCTGCAGCTGGACCAGGATCGCGGCCTTGTCGGCCTTCTCCCGGTCCAGCTCCGCCTGAGGGGTCCGCCGGGCCCGCTCCATGACGCGCACCTCATCAGTGGGGGTACGCGTCGCGTATTCCTCCAGGGCTTCCAGCAGGAAGCCCGCCGCGCCCTTGAGGGCCCTCTGGAAGGTGCCCTTAAGGTTGCCCGATTTTGCGGCAACGTCAAAGATGACCTGCACGTTCTCCTCCACCTTATGGTGGAGGTCGGCGGAAGTCATCCCGGCGGGTGCCGCACGGGCTTCCTTAAGGGCACTCTGCGGGGCCCTCTCGCGTTTAACGCTTACAACCGGGTTGGGAGGCAGGGAGGCCTCTTTTGCGAGGGCCTCCCTTCGGGCGGCCTGGGCCTCGGCGCGAGCCTTGCCCAGGCCGATGTACTCCCCGTGGGTGGGGGGCCGCCCTCTTCCTCGCTTTGGGAGCTCTGCCGGCGCTTCCTCCTCTTCCCCATGGCTTGTCTCCAGGTCCGAGAGATGGACCGAGACAGAGGAGGGGGCGCGCGTGCGCTTGCGCCGCGCCTTGCCAGGCCCCGGGGTGGAATCCCCGGAGTCGAGGGACATGACGTCGCTCCCCGCCGCGTCGCTCGAGACGTCGTCCGAGTCGGCGATCGCAAGCTGTGCTTGGGTAGCACATTTAACACCGTGGGGCCCCAAAACCCCACGGCGCCGGTGGCTAGCCGGGTCGTTCGGCCGATGTGCGCAAGGCGCACAATGGTGGTTTGCCCCCCCCGTACACTGGGGGCAGACCACCCCTTTCGGGGTGGTGTGGGATTCCCCGTCCTTGCGGACGGGACCCACCCGGGGAATATTTTGTGACTTAGAACCGACCATTAAAACGTTTCCTACAGTGACCGCTGTAGGACCGGGTCCGCTAGAGACAGCTGTGCCCTGCTGCCGCTCCGGAGAGCATCCACACGCCACGGTTTCCCAGCGTGTGGAGTTGGGGATTTTTTATAGAGGTTGACTCCTCGCAGTCCGGACGTTGTCGACCAGACCCTCGGTCCCTGGGGAGGAATCCCACAGTGGTTACGATGTGTGACAGGGCGGACGGGACTCCGAAGGCCCTGTCCTTGCCGCTCCAGGGGAGCCCTCTGATAGAGCAGAGGGGGCCCGGAGCGACGATGGTGTCAGATTCTCGGCCGTCAGAATGGGCCGCCAGCGCGAGCCGACGACTGATGCACATTCTGCCGTTGCCCAGGGTGCGCCGGCCCGACTGCTAAAGGGCTACCCCCGCGAGGAGGTACCCAATAACAGTCAGGCACACGAGGAGGCGATCTGACTTCGCACCCCACCTAACCTAACCTTTTTTTTTTGTTTGACGGGGGGAAATCCCTTCGGATACCCCGTCGCCTGCGGGGGAGACGACGGGGTTATGTGGTGATTCCACTAAAACCCCCCGGTGACTTCTCTGCGCGAAAGTGCCGGTGCCCCCGGAACACCCTAGAGCACAACTTCAGGGGGACACCGGCCGCGCAGGGCCCGCTGTAAAGAGGCGGGCCCGCTACCCTGCGGGGAGGGACTTGTGGCCCTCCCCGCGAAAGACTCAAAAAGTGAGGCGACGGTGCCGAAGTCACGTGGCACCGTCGCCCTCGATGGGGAGGTCGGTGGAGTTCGCGCGCAGGCCCCCGCCTTGCACGCGACCGACCCCCCAGTGCCAATTAGTCGCTTCCGCGGCGGTCACTGGCTACGACCGCCGCGGCGACGGACCGAGGCGGGTCCGCCGACGACCCCTCAGTCTGGGCCTCCATTGGCTCGGAGGCCCTGTCTCCTTCTGTGTTTGGGGCCGGAGGGCCCTTCTCCTTTCGGGCCCGTCTCTGGGCCCTCCGTCTGCTGCCGCGGCCCGGCTGCGGGGCCGCCACACAACTCTTTGCCCCCACCCTGTGGCCTGCGGGCTTGTTGGCCGCGGCACATAGGGGGCAGTGAGCCTCGGATGCGCTGCAGTCGCGCACCCTGTGGCCGGGCTGACCGCACCGGAAGCAGCGACCGGTGCGGTCCACGAGCGACGAGCACGTCGCCCGTGCGTGGCCCGGCTCAAGGCAGCGCATGCAGCGCATCGGGCGTCCCTCTAACAAAGTGACTCGGGCCCTGGACCAGCCCACGGGCAAGTGACCCGCCCGGCCCAGGGCCTTGGCCGCCGCGACGGGGCAGCGGACCCATACGGTCCGGGAGCGGCCTCTGACGGCCGCCTCCGCGGTGCGCCCCACCGTGATGGAGACGGGGGCGCAACCACCTGCCACAGCCACGGCGGCAACAATCTCCTCTGCTGTTACCGAGTCATCCAGGTCCGCCAAGCGCAGCTCCGCACACTTGACGGGCCTGGACACCCTCACCACCTCCGGGGACAGCTCCTCCCGGAGGCGGCCGACCAAGGCGTCCGCCTTGGCCACTATCTCTTCGGCGGTGCCGGGGAGCTCTAGAAGCCGCCCCCCGGCCCTCGCCCGGCGGAATCTCAGGTCATATATGCCGAGGCTCGCGAGCGATATTTTGTCGCGAGCCTCGGTGAGGATTTTAATCCACGTGTCGCCCTCCCCCTCCACGCCCGGCACGAGGCTCAGTGACACCGCCACTGTGCGCGGGACGCGGAGGGACGCCGGGGCGACACCCTTCCTCTTCTGGTTGGCCTTGGGCGGCGGCGCAACCGCCTTCGGCTTTTGCTTGGGCTTTGGTGGAGGTGGCGGCTTGGCGCCCGAGCGCTTGCCGCGCTTGACCACCTCCACCCATGGCGTTTCCGTGGTGGACTGCGGCACGCTGGCAGCCGGGACCGACGGTCCAGGCTGCGGGGAA
>SJJU01011517.1:0-10681 GCA_012932125.1 Conopomorpha cramerella
ATCTTGTTCCGATGTATGTGGCCGGAATATTTGATTTAAATCTTTCAATCTGACATGATTTGACAGAAAGGCACCCACTTACTACACAAAGTCAAAGTCAAAATTTCTTTATTTCATCCTTACAAGTGCTGTAACATACCGATATACAGTAGATAACACAAAGCTTGATGAACGTCATGTATGACTTTAAAAAAACATAAGTAAACGTCCCCGGTTCGAATAAATTTCTTTTACTGGCCAGAAGAACCGGGAAGAAACTGGCATCTATTCAAATCGCCAAGCCTTACTGCTAAGTGTAGGTACTTAACATAAATATTTTAACAAATGTCGGATAAATCCCTGACTGGTCTGAACAGCTCAAGGGCACTAAATGATATTAACACTAAATAAAATAAAAGGGTGTCCCTGTGGGTTATGTAACTGAACCCCTCAGGTCATGCAAGGAACCACCCAGCTCATTACCAACATTAGTAATGTGGAATGTGAACAATTTCTTTTTAGCCTTAGATATCTTAATAATTATGTTTTAAATCAATATGAGCTGACATGTTTGTCCACGCATTATCAACATATAGGTAATCAGCAGCCCTGTAGTATACCTTACTTATTAACTGTTTCTTTACAATTGACTTTAAATTTTCCCTCACAGAACATCATCATCATCATCATCAACCCATACTTGTCCACTGCTGGCCATAGTCCACAGAACACAAGAGCCAATTATTAATTAAATTAATACACTTACACATAAACTTGCATATTTTTATCTTGAAAAACGCTAAAAAATTTATTGTAGAAAGTGTTAAATTTATTTATGTGCGAATACCGCTGCTGGACAACTTTGAGTTCAACAACAACCAAACAAGTAACTTTTCATTGCTTTCCAATGAAACATGATTTAAGACAAAGGTGGATAAAAGCAGCTCAGATAGATAGAAAGTACCAAAAATTACCAAGGACATCCTTTTAGGCTCACAATATTTTAAACTATTGGATTATGTCAAAGGTAAATATTTATAAGGAGATTTTTGTTTGCCTTAAGTATATTCTGTAGATAATATTCAACCAAAAGATGTTACCTATAATACATAGTTGTCACAATAGAATAGAAATTATCTAGGTAGTTAGGACCTACATTATCCCTTGTGGTTTAATATCTTAGACCTCTTATTCTGGTTCTTTTAGGTGACAGAAAAAAAAGGCTTGCGTCTCATGCCAACTATATTCCTTTGGTCGGGACAGAAAATAACTATAACAGCAAGTTTTGCTGCTGGCAAAGCTCCCACCCAGCTTTAACATGTCCTTCTTCAAGCTCTGCTTTTCATCTAATTGCTGCTGATCAAACATAAAATTATTTGGATTAATCTTCAACATACCAAACCAGTACCGGAAATAAAAACTTACAGCAAAGCATTACTTCCCACAGAATTTGTTGAACAATATACATATATACATTCAATATTGATATAGGTGAAGAAACTAAAGACCATTATGTCGCATTTAGAATTACCTAATGATGACTGTGAGTGAAGTTGAAATTAGTAGTAGCAGTGACAATATGCACAACAACATCCAAATCAAATCAAATAGTCTATTTCTTCATCGTTATAAGTGCTATTACATAGGTACAGATATACAGTAGTATAACACAAAGCTTGCTGAACGTCATTTGTATGATTTTAAACAGAAGTCAACGTCCCCGGTTCGAATTATTTTCTTTTACTTGCCAAACACTGAAACTGATAAAATATCTGATACAGTAGAGTAAAGTAAGTAAATACACAAACTTTACCTTACATACAGCATATACAAACATAAAAGAAATGATAAATTCATTCATTTTTTTACACCGACAACCACCCGGCATCCTTCTTTCTTTGGATGTCATATCAATATCAACAAGAAAATGTCAATCATCATTGACAGATATTTGGCAGTTTTGACACCTCATATCTTGATCATCACAGACACTAAAAGTGGGCGTGGCTACGTCTTTTTTTTTTTTTAAGAAAATCCCTCATTGTGGAACGCAGAATCGTCTTTCAAACTGATGAAAGTGTCAATCTTGCTAATTTCTTCAATCAAAATGGGAGTTGTCATTGTCAGAAGTGCCAAAAAAGAAAAAAAACATTTATAGTTGAACAATTAACAAAATATTATGATTTCTTAGTTTCTTACACAGTTTTCACTATTTCAAGAAGATGCTCAGACACCCCAGCAACTGGATCAAATGGAAATTGTCACCAGTACCAAGTGAGTATACCTGACCCTAACCCTACCCCCGGACCTGTAAAAATGGTTCCTTTAGGCCATTGTTTTAAAATGTGTTTATTGAATTTTTACTATCTTTTCAGTTCAAAACGATGTCATGATCAAACGATTCAAGATGCTCAGCGTAGCCTAGTAGAGTGCGAGAACGCCAAAGAGAAGAAGAATTCCCAATACAACTTGTAACTTCGGATTCCTCTATTTAAACTTTATACAAGGAAGGACTGTTGTGGGGATGTTTACTTTTGTTTTTAAAATCATTAAGGACATTCATCAAGCTTTATGTTATACTACTGTGTACCTGTATGTAATAGCACTTATAACAATGAAGAAATAAACTATTTGATTTGACTGAAATGTTATTTCCTTTGTTCGGTTTAGATTCCGTTCAAGTCATATACATTTTATGACCGTTTCAGTTTAGTACAGAAGGACAGTAATGAAACACTATCAATTTATTTGTTAACTTCGTGGATGAGTTCTAATATGTGATACTACTGCTATGTGATATCATTCTTAAGTACTAGCTGGTCAAGTCTTTATCAAATTGTATTCTTTATGGGATTACGGTGAATAAATGGCGACAATTTTATACTATGTGAGTAAAAGTGTCTACCTAATTACAAACTTGCCTGTACAAAATCTGTCGTAAACAGAATCTGAGCTAAACAGAATTTGTCCTTAACCGAACAAAGGTGTTATTTATATTATTTATTACCTAGTTATAATTTATTAAGACTAAAGGAATATTTGTAAGTGTTGGAATAAAAAAACTATTGCTTATTATTCTGAGTTTTATTTGTAGGTAATTATTTGCATATTTATTTATTTTATTTAATACTTTCATTGCACTAAAGGTACAAAGGGTTGACTTAATACTAAAGTATTCTCTACCAGTCGACCTCACAACATGGGAGAACATAGGTGCGGGTCAGTATTATTAAAAAGTACAATACAACAATACAGGGTGTTAATTTAAATTAAGTAATACAACAAAAAAAAATTGATACATATAACAATGATACATACACATATACATACATATAAACTATGACACACAAGAAGTTATTAGTTATATGATTGGAGATAGTGCCTCTTGAGGAGATTTTTGAAAGAAGGACGGGACGGGGCTTTCCTGACATCAGTGGGAAGAGAGTTCCATAAGCGGACAGCTGTCACGGCAAAGGAATTGGACATGAAACCAGATTTGTGAGTGGGTACATTAAGGAGCAGATTGCTGGATGAGCGGAGATACCGGGAATGGTTGGATGCTACGTAGGAGAAAAAGTCTTTAAGATAGTTAGGCGTTTGAGGCTCAAATAGTACACTATACAGAAGGCAGAGGATTCTCACCTTCCTGCGCTCACGAACTCGCAACCAATGAAGTTTTTCACGGTACGCTGAAACGTGGTCGTATTTCCTCAGGAAATATATAAATCTGATGCCAGTATTTAGGAGACGATCAAGTTTATTGAGGAGTTCCTCAGTAAGATCTACGTAACACACATCAGCATAATCGATAATGGGAAGGAGGAGAGAATTCACTAAGGAAATTTTAGTTTTCTCAGGGAGGAAGTTTTTGTAGTGGATTACTGAGTGAAGAGAGGCGTAAAACTTTCTGCTGGCAAACTCGATATGAGCCCTCCAATTCATCTTGCTATCAATGACCAAACCAAGGTTAGTGACAGTTGGAGTAAAAGTAATTGGGAAGCCATTGTAGGACAGACATAAATTGGAGGAGTCAATCTTATTTAATTGTTGTGGGCTACCTATTATAATTGCCTGACACTTATCAGGGTTAACAGAGATGCCATAGTTAGCTGACCAGATATGGATCTCTTCCAGATCTTTATTGATAAGTGTCAAAACATTATCAATTTCATCTGGCTTGCCGGTAGCATAAAGCTGCAGGTCATCGGCGTAAAGGTGGTAATGAGAAAGAAGATTAGGGGTGACCATGTGGATAAACAATGCGAAGAGAAGAGGGGAGAGGATCCCACCTTGCGGCACACCAGCTTTGAGGTCGCACCAGTCAGAAATGTCCTGACCAGTGCGCACGGCCTGCTGACGTCCGCGGAGGTAGGACGAGAACCACTTTAAGGCCGAAACAGAAACGTTAAAATGGATAAGAACAGCCAAGAGGATGTCGTGATCTACAGCATTGAATGCATTACTGAAGTCAATAAGCACCAATACTGTGACCATCTGCGCTTCCTTTGCCGCACGAACATCCTCTGTGACTTTGAGAAGGGCCGTGAAAGTACTGTGGCCACTTCTAAAACCAGACTGGAATGGATTGAGTAGGTTCTCCTTCAATAGAAATTCTGTAAGCTGGGAGTTAACAACAGATTCCAGAACCTTAGAGAAAAATGGGAGTATGCTGATAGGTCGATGGTCCTTAAGGAGAATTGGATTGCTGGTCTTGGGGAGAGGAAGTACAAAAGCTTTACGCCAGATATCTGGGTAAGTAGAAGACGAAAGGGAAGAGTTCACGATGTACTGGATAATGGGTATGATATGTTCAGTGATATTAAGTATCATTACTCTACCAATGTCATCGCAACCTGCCGCGTTGGATTTAATGCAAGAAATGATTTTTTTAATGCTATCCACACTAGTCGGAGAAAATTCGAAACACGGGACTTTAGGTTTGGGAAGACATTTAATGGCGTCGATAGTGCTGGTTTTTGTACTAGGTTGAAGGGGTGTGCACTTCGAAAAGTGATTATTCAAATCCATTAAGTTGAAGGTACCTACAACAAAAGAGTTCGTTTTGGATTTGACTACACCAAGTGATTTAAGAAACCTCCAAATTCCAGCAGGAGAAGATTGATCAATTTGTTGGGATATATATCGACGCTTCGCATTTCTCACTACCACATTACACCTATTCCTGGCAGCCTTATACACCGACCACTTATCATCGCTGCGATCCCGTTTGTACAGGCGGAAAGCGTGATCACGCTTCGCCATAGCTCTGCGTACGAGTGGAGTGATCCACAGGGACGGTTTACGCCTTAGTGTGACTGATCTAATTGGCGCATGTTTGTCATACAATGATTTGATTTCATCACACAGTGCCTGTGCCATACCGTCCACAGTGGTTTCAGATGTAACAGAGGCCCAGTCCAAATTCGCAGCATCAGCTTTAAGCCTCTCAACATCAATAGCATTCAGATTGCGACGAGAGACAGTAACCGGAATAAGTTTGGGAGGCTTTAACTTGTATGAGAGGAATAACAAATCGTGATGAGAGAAACCAGGGGCTGGGAATTGGCCATAAGAAGCAATTAAATCGGGATCAGGGACTATAATCAAGTCAAGAAGAGTATCAGTTGTGTTTGAGTGGTGAGTAGGAGCTAAGGGGAGTATTGAGAGATTAACTGACCTAATTATTGATTTAAAATTTGTCGATTTAGGCGAATTGGACAAAAGGCAAGTGTTAAAGTCTCCCATAATTATGTGATGTGTGTAATCCGAAACGAGGGACTCAAGAATAGTTTCAAAGTGATTGAGGAAATCAATGTTTGGTGGAGCATAGACTACACCAAGTACTATTTTTGACCTGAGCGATACTTCAAGGAAGAGACATTCAGCAGATGCAGAGTACTCCGATGGGGTTTGCAGGACTACTTTGTAAGAGATGTGGCTTCTCAGGTAGATAGCAACACCGCCGCCGCCTTTGCCGGTCCTATCATTCCGTATGAGCACAAACCCTGGAATAGAGTAGCTGGTGGAAAATAGTGTAGGTTTGAGCCAACTCTCGGAGATGAGAACTGCATCAATGTGAGGCGACGAGAATGTATCCACAAGATCTGTGTAGTGGCTAGGAATGCTCTGCGCGTTTACATGGCAAACGTTAAAGTTTTTTTTATAGCTACTGAATTCTTCATTTAAAGTATCGCTCAGTACAAAGAAACTGTCATTGGCACTATGAAAAGAACCAGAACTGGTTACAACGGAAATATTATGTGTCATATGAATATACTTACAAAATATAAATAAGTTATATATAGATATTAAACAAACAAACAAAAAAAATTACAATATGCAAAAAAAAATCATAAAAAAGAAATCCAACTGACAACAAGAAAAAAAAAATTGAGCTCACAATCACTATCTAAACAGATAAGTGCATGAAATGAAACGTAAATTTAATTGTACCTGCAAAAATAAAACGCAACAAACGCAGAAAGAAACAACAGTTTTGTATCAAATCATACTAGACTATAGAAACTAAACGCACGTTTACGTAAAAATGTGGGTAGTCTAAATGCGTTTTACTGATTAGGCGCAACTTATAACTATAACTAATGCAAAGCTGTAAGCTCATCTTGCCAAAACAATATTAAAATAAAATAAAAATTGCAATATAAAAATTGCAATCTACCATATTGGTTAATTAGTAGTAACTAAATAACTAATAGTCACAAAGTTTATCATGGTGTTTCATAAATGTTTGGTTGAAGACGAGCCATTACGTTTCTTCATAACCCCAGTAGCCCTCCTGGTGGTTGGGACTTGAGGGGCGGTGGCCTTACTTCCTGCCGCTGTGGAGTTTGGAGGTGTATTGCGGGGACTGGACGCCGCCTGCTGCGGTCGAGGCTGCGGAAACTGGGCCTCTGCCTGCTCCGCTTGCACCATGGTGTCGACGCGCGAGCTCTCTCCGCTGGGCAGCTTCACGACTACTGCTCCATCCCGCGTCCAGCAGCTGGTGACACCAAAGTGCTTACGGACCCTTGCGAACACCTCCTGTCGCGTTCGTGTTAAGAATTCGCTCAACACAATGGCGGATGACTTAAGCTTGGTCTTATTTTTCCAAACGGCCACTTTGCTGGAGCAGTATGTGAACCGGACAAGTATTGGACGTGGTCGCTTGTCGTTTGGTTTACCGAGGCGGTGGCAATGGCGTATGGAGGACGCCGTGATGTCTTTCATCAACATAGTGCCGTTAATGATGCCGAGGACTCTGGCTTCCAACTGCTCCCCATCCTGTTCCTTAACACCGCCGAACAGAAGAACCTTGCGACGGTTATGTGCTTCCAAGTCGTCGCACTTAATCAGGAGCACCTGCACTTGATTGTGTAGTAACTGCAGCAAGGTCAGGACTGTGCTCTTGAATGTGGAGAACTCCTCGGACAGTGCAGTGATATCTGGTGAAGGAGCTTGAGTCAGCTTCTGTTGCCTCGACTCAAATTCGGACATTCGTTTGTTCAGCATGTCTTGGATGGTCTGTTGAGTATTCAAAAACTCTTGGATGGACATTTTGTGTTTATAGTGTACCTATATAAGTTCAATGACCGTTACGAATGTGAACAGCTGATGTCGCCAGTTGGTTTTCACTCAAGTTAACTCATAGGAGCCACTGTATGTAAATATTTTTTACGTAATAATCTAATATCACGTGTATTTATTTTTGATTACGTGTTGTACGCTTGTGAAATAATTTAATAAAAATAATATTTAAATGTGAACACGTCTACTTGTTTTGCTGACTACCGCCCAAAAAAAAAAAACAAAAAAGAAAAAAAAAAAGCTAGCTATATTAACTAAAGCTATCTTATTCTTTGTTGAACGCAGGCAGCCTCTCCACCAAAGTCTGTTGAAAAGTGCGGCCTGCTGAAGGTCTGGGTTTGAACCCCTGTGCTGCTGGAGCCTCATTCAATTGAGCTAGCTGTGAAACAAAATTGTCACAGGATATTATTATGTAATGCATGTAGGTAATAAATAATTTTACATGGCCTAAGTCAAGGAACCTCAGTAAGACAATGAACATGACTTAATTAAAAACAAAATTACTAAAAGTACTTACCTAATAAAAACAGACATTCCCCATTACTGCACAGTCCTTCTAAATTACCACTCAATGGATGGTTGTCCCACACTGTTGAATCATGGGTACTCCCTGGGTTGCTTGCATCTATACACAACAGGCGTAGTTCTGGATCACAAATCTACAAATCATTATAACATTGTGTAAGTAGGTAACAGAATCTTAAACAGTACATAGAAAATCTAGCTTATGTAGGTACAATATAACTTACAAACATAACATTCAAGGAGTGGAAGCCTTTTCTATTTAAAAAGCGCTCCTCATGTACCTCAGGGCGCAGGATAGCAACATGGGTGCAGCCAATGGCACCAGGTATGCCATATTTTTGATAAAATCTAAAATAAGAAGGTAGGGTATTAGGTAGGTAATCATATTATTTGGAACATTAGTAGGAAAGCTGTGGAAAATCAATAGGTCCATTGGAAATATGTTTAGGTAAAATAACTTCAGCACAAAGTTTGGTATATATAAGTTAGCTTACTTAGGTTTATGTAGGTAGATTAGTAGCACAATTACTTACAACATTTGATTAGGTATCTCACTGATCTACTTACATGTGTTTGAGGCTATTCCGCTGTTGATGTTGTAATGGCCATTTAATAGGTATATTTGCTGTAAATGGCCGAATGATTTAGGGCTGCTGTAACTTCTCTCACAGACCTTGAAACAGTGGTCTGTGAGACATTGTGAAGCGAGCTTTGGCCAACTAGCGTCTGGTACGAGCTTGTGGCATAAAACGCTAATGCTAAAGTACCTGAAAATGTTTTGCATGATTAGAAACATACAGATTACATAGGTTACTTTCATAGGTACAACATAATCTTACTTTTTGACTTCGCCGCAGTCAATAGATATGCTGCCTGCAGGGTGTCAATGAATGATGAATAAGTAGGTAAGTAACTATCTTTTAGTGTAACGGAGATACCATCACTCCTTCTTTCTTTGCGAATAAAAGGCGTAAGTTCCGTCACCAGCGTTCTCACAGTTGACTTGTTAAGCCGAAACGTTTTCAAATATTCAGCTTCGGGAATAAAGAATGGGTCCGTTGCCATTCTGATTTGTTTACGGGCTCGTCGTCTATCCAAATTTTGTCGGCGACGCTGATTTACAATGTCAGCTAGATTATATAAACGCCAACGCATAAATGCACTCATATTTGGGCTTTTGAAAGGCACTTCACCAACACGACACGACAGTTTTGAGGTGAAAACTCGAATAATACCTCTAGGGGTTTACTCGCACTTCACTAGTAGTATACTAGTACTTTACTCGCTGTCAAAATTTAGCAGAATACCAAATGGCTTTCTACCAAAGAGCGATCATAACACTAGTAACGAGCAGAATACGCAATAGGTGGTATACTCGTACTATAATCGCACTCGCAGTTCACTCGCAGTTCACTAGAACACTAGTGGCTAGCAGACTACCAAATGTGCATAATCGTTCTATTATACTACGAGTATAGTACGAGTGGCGGCAATGTTATTTAGCAGACTTGACACCCAGTGGCCTTTGTAGCCTTACTGTTGAATAAGGAGATAGCTTTTTTGACATTGTTTTTGTTTTCCAGTCTACCCAAACCTGGAAATATACCTAAGGTTTAAAATTCTGTGATTGTTTGCTAGAGTAATTTTACATTGTAGGTATACGTAATTTTATGTACAAACTATTGAATAAACTGTCAACATGTTATTATGATTCCAATTGATAATGCACAGTCTTACAAGTTCTTTCTTTTATATAAAGCCGGCTAACATTTTCGTTGTAAAGAATATTTACTAATTATTTTTATTAATAACTTTGCATGGCGAGTAACAATATTGACTTATTATTGTAGCTAAATTATTACCTATATTTACAATTCAAAACTACATTAAAATCAAGTCAATTTAACTACCTAATAGGTGTAGATATAGGAATGAATGCACTGACCTTTTTCCATTTTTCTGGTGATTTATTCACTCCACTACCTATGGAGTTAATTAAAGTGGCCAATTGCTGCCACATTTGATCTGACCTAATACGACCTTGGGCCCCCGGCTGTGGTTTTGTTAGATCACCATTCCTACAATAACATAGGTACCTAAGTATTTCAATTTATTCTAAATAATTATATTATTGAAGAAATAGATATCTACGTACCTTTCCATAAACTCAATTAACGCCGCAAACTGCTGAGGACTTGCCCGTTGTCTTTCCATTTAGGTATTTTGTCAATAAATATTCCGTATTTATATAGGTTAGTTACACAACTTGATGACGAACAAAACATGGATTCACAACACTTAAGTATTACGACTTTAGATGCACAAACCGCACTGACACACATTTCTGCGATTCCGATGTTTATAAACACATGAAAACACTTGAAAAAACCCCGCGCCAAGAAACAATAAATTAATTTTGACGTTTGAGATCGCTCCCGCCATAGATAATTCTATGTTTTATCGACTGTCACGATAGACGCGGCGTTTTTGACAGTAGTTGCAACTTGTCTAGCATCTTTCGATAGAAAACGCTAAGGCGTTCACGACAATAGAAATAGAATAGAAAAGTGTCGCTTGCCATTTGTCTAGACCT
>SJJU01011524.1:0-11847 GCA_012932125.1 Conopomorpha cramerella
TGCGATCGCCAACCCGTCTGCCAAGCGTAGCGATTATTGCTATTTCCACCCCAAATGATGATAGAAATTATTGTGGGAGGCCCTAGTCCAGCAGTGGACGTCATATGGCTGATGATGATGAATACTAACAGTATTTTTAAAGCTACTTTAGGCATAGGACTACCCACCATAATAGGGAATTTATTTCCGTAACAGTATGAACGGAATTACTAAATATAAATACTAATTTGAATAGCGTTTTCGGACTGGCCACATAGAAAAAAGTATTAAAATTTGCAATGATTTAAAAAGAATTGATTTGTTAGAAGTACGTTCTATCAAATCAATGTTTGTTCTTTTTCTCACATTTTTTAATACACGTCTGAAAATGGACTGATTTGTTTCTATTCTATTATTCTGAAATATCATGAAATTTCCAATTTTATTTGTAATAGCCGTAGTTTCACAATAGAACTAATCAACGGAACTAGTGCGCATGAAAGGCTGTTTCCTTTCCTTTATAATTAACTTTTTGATTTTAATTAACACAGTCTTTCGACCTTCACGCAGTTCAAAGCAGGATTAATCCAAGCAGATGGGAAGTAATAGTAAGCCGATGATTAATTTGCGTGTACCTAGTCGACGCTCCCGGTGACCAGTTAAATCTGTTTGTTGATTGCTTACACACCCACACGCGAAATTGACCTCTAATATCTAAGGATAGTCAAAGTCCTATGGCTCGAAATACAATGGAGCTGTATAGTCTCAAGCGCCGTACACAAACCCCCACCTATTGTTTGTAAATCTATTGTGAGCATCCGAAATTGGGTTGCTGTCGATTTTAGAAGGTGAGTCAGGATCAAAGGGCTGGATGGTGAAAGCAAGTTAAGCCGACACAAGAATATTGGGGACTTTGTTTTGGCCCTAAGTTTATCTTTGCTTTGCGGATCATAATAAATAAATTTCTCGCTGACCTTAATTTGTGTTTTAGGTTAATGTTGTTAGAAACAATATTTATTGTCTTATCTGAGGGATTTTCGGGTGGATTATGGGAATATTTGGAGATGGGCTAGGCGCCAATTTTATGCCAAAGTGGCATTAGTACAGAAAGTTAATGAAAGAAAAAATAAGAAAAGTTATTTTTTCGTAAAAATAGTAAAACAGCATCAAAGTTAATGCTCTTTTAGCAGTTTAGTAATAGTGGTATTGTATCGTAAAATCAAATAATGGTTCAGGAGGAAAACAGTGGACTGTATTGCTGTTGTTATATATTTCCCGAAGGTGTTATATTAGAAGAGTTTCTCGTACGCTCGAAAGGCGAGCTCGTCGGGGAATCTCGCCTAAAGAGTTTCGCCTCGCTACGTTTACACAGGAGTTTACACGCACACGTGTCTCGAAAGGCGAGTTTCTCCATATGAATCGCATTGATTGTTTACACCAAGCAATTTTTTTCTGATGTCATATAGTATTCGCTTTTTTTGTCTAGTCGGCATCATAAGTTTGCACGGTACTCTTGAAAAATGAACATCAACAATAATATAAAAATTTGCTTACTGACTTTGACAGATGATAAACTTTCCTATAAATCTCAAAGCTCGCTTTTCAAACTCCCAACTGTGTCATATATCGTGTGTGTAGTTGCCACGGTTCCAGTTTCTCGATCACGCGAGCATATTTTTTTCCTTTCGAGTACGATTGTTGTACGTATTGTTTAGACGCTTCGATGTCTCGCCTTTCGAGTTTCGCCCGTTCGAACCGAGAATCTCTCCCAGTTTAAATAACCCTTAAAACCGTATTATATGTAGTTGATGTATCTGTAGTTGCAGTGCCCGCAGAAAAGCAAGTGGAAGTAAAGTGATCCGCCGGAAACGACGGCCGGAGCTCGCGATTTAAGATGGTGGGTTGCATCTACATACCATGCGATGGTGGGTTCGATTACACGCAAGCCGTATGTTTTGGATGAATAATAATTTTGAACATTAAATGTCTTTAGTTACTCACTAAGACGATCCGTGATCGTGTATCTCCGTATTATGGAAGCTATATTACCAATTTGACACATATTTTAGGCAGCCGGAGCCTTACTCAAGGAGTCATTATTTATAGTTATAAGTAATTTTGTACCATCTATGTACGATGATTAAAAAATGCTTCGCCGCATGCTGATGGGAGGGAGGGTGGTAGTGAGATGAGGAGAGGAGAGGGACGTTTGCGACAACATCTCCAAAAAAGAAGGCGGTTCTAAATTATAGATAGTATTTTTGATATTTGCCACCTTAAAACCTTTCACTGGTTAAACCGATTTGGATGATTATTTTTTTGTTTCAAAGCTATTGGCGCCCCTTTTGGTCAGTTCTTCAATGGTATCCATGAGAAAACCAAAAAAGTCTTAATATTTTACGGTTTGTAGTCGGTTCTTTCAGCTTAAGTTATTCATACCACTTCCGGCTGTGTTTATTCCAATACTTGGGATGCAAAGGCGACTTACCGTACAAAATAAATATTTGCCGAGACAGCTAGTTTCGATTTGAATATAGCCGTGACGTAATGAAAATGAACGGAAATTCTTTAAAAAAATATCTCCCACAAAAGAGCAAATCTAAAACCTAAAAAATACAGACTATAGCAACTTTGAGTGAAGAGCCCTGGGTCCCAGTTTATTACAATATTTCCGCATTAAGGCATATATTTCAATAGATTATATACAACGAACTCAACAACTAACACTTACTAAAAAAAAAATCTACAAAAGCTGAGATATTCTTTCTGATTCGCGAAAAAATTACAAAGTACAATCCACAGCCGTTAGAAATGGTATAACGTAGTTGCATCTATTTAATTTCCCAATATAATTATTTAACAGATTGATTTTATTAGAAAACACCTCGTTCAAAGCTACAGAAAGATCTGTGCATTTAATAGGTACAATATCCTCTCTAAATATTCGTGTCGCGCAAAACGCCCACTTATCCATTTTCCCTAATTGTAATCCGCGCCTAATTCTAATTGGATGTGGGGTAAATAAATCAATTAAATTGTTCCGGCAAATGCCTCTCTCATAATGACATCGCTGTTTGGATTTTACAACCGGTGCGAATGTTATACCAATGAATTATAGAGGTATTTTGGATGTAAAGGAATTTAATAGCAATGGTAATTTTTGTAGACTTGTACCAATTATTGAATTCATAATAATAATATGCCGGGATATTTCACACACGGCGTCCTGACCCCAAACAAGAATACACTGTACTATGGGTGTCAGAGATTGATACACATGTAAGTAAATTATATTTTAAATAGGGCATGTCGATGTTTGTTTTGGCAACAGTTTGTGGCGGTATCTGTCATACGTGTTGTTTTTTTTTTAACTTTGCTCTTATGTTCAGCTTTAAAGCCGACAATTTTGCAAACAAAGTAATAATTCTTCGCGTTCAATATTATATAGTCGGTGTCATTGTCACAGTCTATCGATAAAGTCGTCAATAGTCAAAGTCGTGAAACAAAAACTCATTAAAACGTAAGAGTGGATCATCACATTTCAATGCTGCGTGGAACATTACACGGGAATAACAAATTGATCAAATAGGAGTCCTCTCCTTTACTTCCCACTCTCGTAACATTATTTTTCATCACCAGAACATTATAACACTAATTCCACCACATTAATACCGCATACCCTAATCTAAATGTGCATATGTTAAGTAAATGTAAGTTAAGGTGTGTAACTGTTGGTGGTCCTAATAAATAAATAAATAAATAAATTAACACAATAATTGTATCGAAAAAATAATTTGAATTTGAAAATGAGAAATAAAGAGTCCATTTGAGTTTCATCTCATCCCGTATAACAGATATTATATATTATATTGATTTTGGTTTTCCTGTAGTCAGATGCGTTGTTACTTCTTCAGCTACTGATGACTAATGGCAAGTTACATGATTGAGCAGCAGGTCCAAATGATAAAACTTTATTATCAAAACGAGTCTTCGTTAGTGCAAACGTTAAGCGCACGAATGAAACGAAATGCGGAAAATTAACAAAGCAAAATGCTCATCATTTCGGTCATACTCGATTAACGGGAATTCTTTTTCTGTACCTCTTATTTAGTTTGATAGCACAAACTAAATGTGGTTTCAGTAAAAAGTGGTAATTTGGTTCAAAACATTTTTTTTGCTGTGTAGCAGATATAACTTTTTAGTTGTTGCGCTAAAAGAACCGACAATGCCCTTAACTGGTGTGTTTCAGATATTAACTTTTAAATTTTGAGAGACTGCATTCTGCTTCTTATGCTGGGACATTTTCACTTAATACATTCGGCTATTTTGCATGCGAGCGTTATAAACAAGTGTCAGGTTATAGCTTAGCCGACTGTACCGCCTAACCCTCTTAATAACAACTCATCTCAACTCTACTAAAATTGACCGAATTCGCCACCTTCACCACACGTCATGCCTCCGCGATGTTAGGCCCTGAACACACAAATACGTTCCCGCTCTAAGTAAATCCAATCCATCTAGAATGGATGCACATGTATTTTACGAGAACCTTACTACAAAACGTCGTTTGTCTTAGTTCTAGTCTATCTGTAGGATTTTTTCTAATACGTAGTAGGTAAACAGTAAGTTACACAGGAAGAGGAGTACACCTTACTTCTGTTTCGCTGGTATCTATTATGTAATGAATAGGCAAGCGTGCTCCAACATAAACTTCAGCATAGCTTAAAAAACGACTGCAATTACAAAAAAAAACTTAGTATGAGGAAGCACGAAGATTTAATCGATATTAGAAATAAATCATTACTAGTTTTTATATCCGTGCTGATTTGAGTCTGTTATCAGTTCCAGATCTCTAATCGGGGTGATACAACCTTGGAAGATATTATGGTTAATGCTATAATGCTAAGGTAACTTCTACCTCTAGACATGCAGTTGGTGCATGTAAATTAACAAAGACTTAGACTTATAAGAGATAAATATTCTTCCGTAACCCAGATAGCCTCCTTACGCCGAAAAAAAATAGCTGGCACACTTCATATAATTACAAAGCTTCAGTACAACATTTGGCGCGCTATCAACTACGAAAGCGGAACCTTGGCGGTGCGGTCTCACGACGCGGTTGTATGTTCACACCCTTAAGCCGTGGTCGCATTCGGTCGTCGGCGGTCCGCGACGCGATATGTGAAGTGGTGTCCGCATAGCTGAGATACGTCGAGACGACTGCTGTGTGGATTTGCTGTAATTATGCCGACGAGCTGTGTGAGCTTGCGATAGCAAACTTTATGGAGGTAGGATTTCAGTTTGGGAATTTCTAATAGGAATGTTTTAGGGATGGTAGGTAGGCTTAGGTTTCGTTTAAGTTAGCATTTATCGATGAATAGCGTCTGTAGTCCAGTTGGTCGTATACTTCACTTACAATAGAGCGTTCGTGGGTTAGAATCCGACTACTGGATGTTTACCAATGGGACTATTTTTCATAGCTTATGTAGGAAACGCAACTCTCGTACGTACGCAACCACAAAGTGTGTTATTGATGAAAGGCGTAGTGTATTTATTTAAACACTTAAACTTCACGCCTTTTATTCCCAGACCGGGGTAGGCAGAGGCACTTGCTAAAGCAAATGCCCACGGTTCACCAAGCGTATTTAACCCAACGTGACAGGGGGTGAGCCCATTGCCGTTATAGGGTTCACACACCTTGTGGTGTGCGGTATTTATTTATTGATGAATAACTACTCGTAATATCTACATTTAACGTATTCATATTCGGAAGGAGGCCGACGTACTGAGCATCTAACACCGGCGAGCATGTATAACGAGATGTATGAAATGGAAGAAGCGAAAGAGATTTTCCAGGATCGTGACAAGTGAAGGTCCTCGATTACTGCCCAACCCTCGGGCTTTCTCCGTGCGGTGAGGTATACCTATGTATTTATGTGTATATTTAAGAGAGGGTTAGGTACTTAATTGTAAACTACTTACATAATACTATCGGGAGTTATCGCGATAGATAGCTCATCGTCGGAAAAAGATGCAAAGATTGTGCTAATTTGGGTCTGTGATCAGTTCCAGAAATCTAATCAAACCTTTTTAAGATATTGTGGTTAGTGCTATAATGCTAAGGTAACTTCTAGACAGATAGTTGGTGTACGAAAATAAATAAAGACATATAAGAGATAAATATTCTTTCGCACCCCAAAAATGCTCCTTACGCCGAAAAAAATATAGATGACGCACTTCATATTATCATAATCATCACACTATCTAACTCATCGTCGATAAAATATGAAAAGTTGTGTTGTTCAGACACAGTGTCAGAAAAGTTTGTATGGTTACACTAACTTATATATATCTAGTTATATTTACTTATCTATAAATTAAAAACGATATGGATCCCGTGCTATTGGAGAGAGAGAGAGAGTAGTGGACAAGTATGGGCTGATGGTGATGATGATGATGACGATGGATCCCTTACACCAAGGATTCTTTATTGGACCCAATTGGCATTATTAGGAACATAATGGTCACATCCTGTTATGATTCAGTTCAAGACATTAAGGAGCCAACGTGAAAGACGATGAACCTTCCACCACTTGTGCAAGTGCTTATTTTAAAAACACGTATTTTCTGCCAACAAAGAATTTCTGCAACATTTGTACATATAAAACACAAGCACACACATACATACTTTAGTTATTCCGCAGTCGTGTTACCGGACTACCTCGCTGCATTCGGAAACGCGTTTTACGTCACAGTGACGTCACGAAGTCCGTCCCAGAATACGATCGGAGAGAAACCTGACGTTCGGATTAGCATTCGAGTTCGCCCGGCTCGAGTGGTGAATCGAGTTCCCGATTTTCCGTATTGAGATCGGCCGATTTTATCGAGAACAGAACACCGCCGGTTGTTGATATATGAATCGCGGATTGTTTGGATATCGATTGTACATGACAATCCATTGAATCTGATTGGTTTGTGTTGCCAATGGGTTAGGAGACTGGGGAAATATTGGCGCTAGTGGCGAGTGTAGCAAAATAACGTGATTGGTTGTTGACTTGTGAGTTCCTGGATTTTCAGATTTATCTGACAATAAGGCCCCTTTTGAACGGGAAAAGAGGATTGGAAGAACTACTGAGGCTACTCTAGTTTCTTTTTGTAAAATCCTTGAAACTGTGCAGTAAAGATCAACACGTCTCATTCTTTTCAATACGCTTATTACGCCCTTTAAAAGAAAATACAGAACTACCTCTAGTGTATATTTTTTTCCATCCCAGCGCCGCTCGAGACAGCAAGTAGCATCGTATCAGCTGTACCCATAGACGAGATATGACGTCAAATAAATGTTCACTATTTTTATCTGGTACGCATTTTCCCAACCGTCAATATGAAGCTTCACAATCGCACCCACTTTATCAATATCGCCATCAAACGCGAAAGCGACGTGCAAAAATCGGAGCTGGCGAAGAGTAAAAAAAAAATCTGTGAATTTCTGGCACAACGATCAACAACTTTACAGAGAGTTCATAAATAAACGTGGCATTGTTTACCTGCCCACCGTCGGGGGACAATTACGATTGATACAAATGCATGGTGTTGAGAATGATTTGTGGAAAAGTTTGTGTTGGCCTATAAGTATTGCGATGTATTTCATTGACATCTTTAAATGTATGTGACAAAACTATACAAATTTTTGTAGTCTAAAGTATGCGTGAATGTGGAGTTACTGTAGGCGATAAAGTTCTACCCTCTTGCCAATAAACGCGTTGTCATTTACACAACGGTTATTACAAGTCTACTTGAACTGGTTATTCCGTATTTGACATACAACTGACAAGTTAAGTTGAGCAAATATCTTCGAAATAGCAAATCCGCGATTATTGGTAAGGCCCTTAGTTGGTATATTTTAGATTATCGGGATCTAATAATTAACAATTAGAAAATAACAATTAACAAATAGCGAAGAGTGATGCGCATATAAATATAAACATAAAAATCCTACAAAACCGATCCCACAAAACGAAAAAGAAAACAATTACTGTTGCTGATGATGATTAGCATTTGTTCATCATTGTATCTGTGGAATACTGTGGAGTTAAACTGGTAGATCTTTTTAAACAGTCCAAAGCTAACTCGGCATAATGACTACTGCCAAGGCATTATTGTCTAGCATGGTAGATCTCGAAAAATAATAAAATTGGTAACAGTCACCCATACAGATTTTGGCCCGAAGTTCCTGGCTTTGATGCACCGAGATTTTTTCGCGAAAATTTCACTTCCTTTCCACATAGGAAAATGGAGGGGATCTTTCCTACAAAATACTAAAAAAAACGTTACAATTTTTGGTACGTTTTTATCGATATTCATTTTCGCCATAAATATATCGCACAGAAAAATATGAATAAAATAAATAATAATAAATACACTTCACGCCTTTAATCCCAAAGAGGAAAGCAGAGGCACATGCTAAAGCAAGTACCCACGGTTCACCAAGCGTATTTAACCCAACGTGACAGGGGGTGAGCCCATCGCCGTTATAGGGTGGTTCACACACCTTGCGGTGTGCGGGTTTCATCACGATGTTGTCCTTCACCGTACGAGCGTTGCGTTGCGTACATAGGCTCTGAAGAAGAGTCCCATTGGTACACGTCCAGTAGCCGGACTCGAACCCGGGACCTCCCGGTTACAAGTCAAGTATCCGACCAACTGGACCACAGACGCTCTTAAAATATTATTAAATTCCTAGACTATAGAGATCATTTTTTACTGCCTAGTATAATCGCACCAAAATACTGCGCTTTCAGCCAAAACGGGCGTGGCTGATAACAGCAAATGTTTGTTGTAGCGTAAATGCGATATTCGTTTGAACAGACTCACCTTACTTTGACACTCTATGTCTTTCATTTCGTACCATTAAGAAGTTCTTGTTTTAAATAATGGTGCACGTGTATTTGGACTTTAAAGTAACAAAGCCAATGCATCACGGCCTTATCAAAGGAGTATGCGGGCGGTATCGCACCAGTTAAAACAGGTGGAGTTATTAAAGTGAGTTAAGAAGAGAGTAATGGCAAATTGCACGAAAACTTTCAAGAAATTCCCGACCGACGTGAAAAACACAACAACTCTAAAAAGTTTAATGCATAATTCAATTGCAGTTCACAATACATTGTAAGTACAGCTATTATTTAATGTTTATACTGGGTCGTGATAACAGCGTGAGTGAACATGTCCGTTAATTTTCTTTATAATTTTTGTTTATTTTTATTATTATTATAATTAAAGTAACGCTTGTTAAAATAAACTAGGTGAACTGTACACAAAAATGACTAAACTTTAAAGCAAAAAATGCAAAATTTTGCATCAGAGGATGGCGATTTGATGCGCATTTATGAGCAACTAGTGGACGCACCGCGATTTTGTTCGCGCAGTTTCAGTATTAATTTCTATTTATAAATACCTACCACCACCTTTTTTTAGAACCATAATTTCAAAATTAACGTTTTTCTCATATAAACTTCTACCCTCATTTTTACCACCTTAAGAAATAAATTTATAAAAATCCATTGTTATCTCACTTGCAAAATTTCAGCTTTTTATGGTCAAAGGATTGGTTGTGCTGAGCGTTGATGGGTTAATAAGTCAGTCAGAACTTTTATATTATAGATTAATGAAATGTGAAGTAAATAATTAAGTTAAATTAAATATCAATAGATCAGCAATAGCTGAACTCACCGGGTCAGGCCCTGCAAAAACCATAAACTAAAAAAAAATACTCCAGGAAGATAATATAATCTCTTCCAATGACAACTGTGGAACTGAAAGCAATTTAAGGATACAGAAACGACTGAGAACCTACTACTGCTGATTTATTTTCCGAAACTCTCATGCTATCAAATTAACGTCAACGTAAAAGTGCTGATACCCTAGTAGGTCAGACACCTGAGAAAAACGTAAGTATTTTAACCCGTACATCAGTGTCATTATTTTACGTCACACACGATGGCAAGGACATTGGACTTAGCACTGTGACACAAAGTCAACTGTGCCACAAACTAGTGCCACGAAACTGTGTACCTAACTCTTTCACAGGGCGAGCCTTTCGCTTGTTTTTCGCACTCTGCAATATCGCCGCAGGCTAACCCGTTTACACGTAAAAAGAGGTGGGTTATTATGACACACAAAGTTATCAGTGCCATCGATCATTCACAAAGCAACAACAAGAGCCCCCTTTGAAGTCCTGAAGGGAAAATGTTCCTGAAGCGTCGACAGTGAAGGGAGAAACTTCAACATGTGTTTCGTTTCTTGGATACGGTACTGATGAAAAGATGGTTAGGTTTACTTTAGGAGAACTTTATCAGTTTGTTTCGAAGTGTTGTTTTTTTTGAGCAAATTGTTTTGTTCATGATAGATCTAACTAGTGTTTGAAGTTTATATGCGTTAGTTATGTCTGGTGATTGTTTTTATTACTGATTACTTAATACTGTGTTACAAGTACACAGACCAAAAAAATACGCACGCACTTTATATTATACAATTTCTGTAGATATCCACAAAGAAAAATGCTAGCTGAATTTTCTTTCTTTTGTTCCGCTAAAAATCTGCATAAAATACGATGTAAGAGATTATCTCGTTGCAAAAGGAATTACCAGTATAGAACAGAGGCATCACACACTTTGTGAAATGGAAAATGCGCAGTTATTATCGTAGCTGCTACGATAAAAATAGACTACGTTCTCGTAGCATTGCACTACGGCGTAGCATTATTTCGATTGATAAAACGAAAGGCATGCGAAGAAGTGGATAAGTGATTATCTAAGGAACACATACTGTGGTTGTCCCTATAATATAATGGGTGTCCATTGGTTAGATTACTTACTGCCTTAATGTAGGATTTTTCTAGCACTTTTACTTTAAACGTTACAATGTTGATACCGGTTGCTCAATTCAAGACAATGAATGCAGCAATGTTGTAGTACAACGTTTTTAAAGCAAGTTAGATGTCTTTGGCTTGAAAACTTTTAATATGGAAGCTAAAAACAGTTTGTTACAAATACTAATAAACGGATTGTGACACCGATTTTCTCTCACAGTTCGCTGTAAATGTTCGGACTTCGGACGATTTTCGCTACAGTAGTCACACAAGCCAAATCAACAACTAAAAGAAGACCTTGCCACTGCGCAAACGGGTTGTACGTACGGGCACACCAGACAAAAGAATAAGAAAATGAATGACCTAAAAAAGAAGACACTCTATGTGCCCTGTCAGTACAGTCGGCTAAGAATTTGGTCAACCATCCTAAGGTTGGAAATCATATGAAAAATTTCTTGTTTGTCACAATATACTTTTACCTTACTGATGTTTTAGTGTCACAGGAACCGTCATGAATATTAAGAGACCATTTTCTTGGCCGGCCGTACGTGAGACGAACCTTTTTGTCTCTGGAAGTCTTCGCTTAAAAAAATGGTTCCTGGTTAATAATTCGCACGTACATGCAAGTAAAACTGTAGGATAATAATTTATTCAAAATTCAGAACCGCTCTCACGCCTCAACTCAAAACATAAATAATCGTGTTAAAAACTCGCTTGTGGACCGCGCCACATGACGCCGCAGTAGGAGCATACTAATACAGGAAAAAACAACAAGTTTGACATAGCATACTGCATGGATGAGCTCAGGGCTATTCTTCAAATATGAAAAAATATACTGCCAGCTTACCTGGTAGTGTATTTTCTTGATAGAGGTTTTCTGGATACTTATATTGCATTGGATCATCCAGGTGGATTTGCCATTTACGCGAAACAAACGGTTTGCGTCCACTTTCATAGTGCGTACCGCCAGGATGTGGAACGAATTGCCGGAGTCTGTGTTT
>SJJU01011525.1:0-14458 GCA_012932125.1 Conopomorpha cramerella
GCGCAGGGGGGGGGGGAGGACCAAACTCCACAGGATGCACCCGTAGGAAAGTGGGTGATAAGAGTTCTTAGTTTAACTACATTAGTGTAAAACAAAGTTGCTTCCAGCTGTCTGTCTCTATGTATGCTTAGATATTTAAAACTACGGAACGGATTTTGTTGTGGTATACTCTTGAGAAAGGTTCGTATGTATAAAACACGTATATATAATAGCTAGTAAACATTATTAATAATGTAGGTACATTAGCAAAACAACGTTTTCCGGGCCAGCTAGTCAATGCTAGAGTGAAGGTTGCCGAACTAAATAAGTATCTTTTGTTTTTGCTTTTTCTCTCCATACATTGTATACCGTTGGAATCTGATCTGCGGAATCTGATATCACTTTCCGATATTATTGTTCTGATCAATTAATAAATTCCTCAGTGAGAAGTTACTTTGCGACAAAAAAGGGCTTCAATGAACTTCAGGTCTGGTGGAGTGTGATTTAAGATTATGTGCTACTCTGGTCTAGTGGTGTGCTTTGACTTGGCATTGAGATGTTGTTGGATCAGGACCGGTTGTACCAGGCGTGAACCAATGGGTCTCTGGAGCCTGTGGTCAAACAACAGGGACAAGCCAAGCACCACCCAAGCTCTACCTGCCCCTCGACGGGCCATTCTCTGGAGACGTGCTCGTTTACTTGCTTTTGCCTCTTTTCAACGCACACGTTTTCTTGACTCCATACAAATTATCTTTGTCTAACCCTGTTTGGTTGCAAACTCTCCCCCGTGTGTATTGTGGTCGTCATGACCACAATTACGGAGACTTCTCTTCGATTTTTTTACATGTCACGTAACAACTCCACCTTGTTGTTTTAGTGACATTGTCATCAACAACTGATAGATCACTTTCTTTGCCGTACCCATCGCAAAGCTATGGATACGATAATGGAAGCCATAGCGATGTAACCCCGCATGCCATACATTGGGCCATAACTTCGGTCCGAGCTTGGCTCCGTTTTTTTCTTGTTGTATTCACGATAATGTCCCATGAAGAGCAGACATTGGAGCCATTGATACCAATATGTAGCGAGCGCATAGGGTGTGTGAACCCTATAAGAAAAATGGGAAAACCCCTTACCACGTTAGGTAAAATACCCATCAGTTTTGTTGCTCGCAATTGTACTTAGAGCTAATGAAGAGTACATGAAATGCATATATATATTTTCATGTCAAGGATTTTCCGAACAATATTGTAATATTCGTATTTCAAAACACATTTGCCTACTTACCTCCCACAATATTTGTATGATAGAGATGTGTATGAGTCACATCCATCACACATCCGATTGTTTACCAACCTTACGCCGCTGCATGTATCAATAATCTGTTAATGAATGAATGACTCCCACTTCGTTGTTAATATGATGGGTAATTAACATTAAGGGCTGGGAATATTGATTATTGTATTTTGATGATGATTAAGAAATACCTTTTGGTACACATCGGCAGTCGTAACACGAGGGTCCATGACTTACGAAACTTAATAGATGAAATCTTTATTTTCAGAGACAGAGTTAGGAAGAGTCAATACTCCTCCACTTGCTTGTGATTCTGACATAGCTTTCTTACTACATCAATATTAAAAATATACAGTTCACGCCTATTAATCCCAAAGCGGGGTAGTAACACCGTATATAGTGCGTATTTCTGGGAAAAGCGATGCGGAAGCGGTTTAGAAGTTTTTTTTTTAATAAGAAAATTTACTTACGTACTTTTCGATAAAAACAGCCTATAGGTATCCCACGACCATCCAAGTCCTATCTGCCTCTCGGCGTACGGACCATTCTCTGTCGTGGAGACGTGCGCGTCTACTTGCTTACCCTATAGGTATAATCATTTCGTTATATACCAAATTGGGAACTCTCCAGAGGGCAGCAGCGCTCCTTGTGAGCCATAACACTGCTGTGATCTCCAACCTGCCGATTATTGGCATTTCCCCCCCAAATGATCATGGAAATCATTGGAGCAGGTCCTCGTCCACCAGCCCCTCTAGCAAAGCGCTCCAAGAAGACATGACAAGACAAATCAGGCACTGCAATTGGTTGAAACAAAGTAAGTCGCACGATGTGTGACATAACAGCCAATCACAGTGCGTATTTGTTCTATGTCGTGTCTTTCTTGACATGCTAGGGCTGGTGTGGACATCATGTGGCTGATGATATACAAAATAACAATCTGTTATGCAAAACAAAATACCTTTTAGAATCACCACAGCAACATACTCTATCGAAATCGGACAAATGTCCTTTGCCATTGTTTGGTAGTCGTTTTCAATTAGCGGATATCGCTGTACTGTGTTACCAACATCACGAAATAACCTTGCAGTGACTACGTCACGTTACTTCAGAATACTTGTACAAAATACACCTGTACAATAACTGAGCTATTCCACTTAGGAAAACACATAATAAGCTGGGCCAAACGGAAGCGTATAGCTTTGTCGGAATGCAATGCACAAGGTCTCCGGGAAGGAAATCTTTTAGCAGATGAATAACGCCTTTGACATATTTGGTTGTATTTAATGGTTTGATTGTATTTGTCATGCGTTGAGAATTTTTTCCTTAAGCAATTCCAAGTGACTAAATATATGTCTTGTGCCAGAGACATACCTTCGCGTATGCACATCCGCTATGCGGCAAGATCGAGACGACGCAGACATCGTACATGTGTATTTAGCAGGTTGTCCATACTGGTAGTACCTTCACTATATCAAATCCTAAATCCATGATGCACAAGTATCATGGATTTAGGATTCACTAGTATAATGGATTTAGGATTCGATTTAGATAACTATATCGCATGGCTTTCAAGGCCTTTGGCAATATTTTATTGGCATATTTTTTTGTACAATGGATTATAATATACTTACATACTCTCACGTCCGCAATCACTAAAAGGGGGTGGACAGAACCTTAAGATCACAAGGACATACATTTAGCATAATAGGGAGTTATGGTATGAGTATAGCAAAAGGAGTGTAGGACGCCCTCAGGCAAGGTAGTCTGATGATATACGCAAGATGGCTGGCAGAAGCTGGATGCGAGAACCCTAAAGCAGATCACAGTGGCGTGCAATCGGAGAGGCGTATGTCCAGATGTGGGCTGACGATGATAGGGAGTTATATGTGCCTTTAGTTACATGTTTCTATATAAATCATAGCCTGAATAAATGGAAATCTCCAGTTTCCACAATTCCTGGCATTCTTACGACATTCCAGCAAGAGAGGCAGCTGATGCATTCAGTCCCTTTACAGACCAGGATCCCCGATCAGCCTGAGATTGTACAATAGAATATTTATACTGAAATATTCCAGGAAATATTATTGAGTAACCTTAAGCAGCACAATGAGCTAGATTTTTTATTTCTTAGTAACTTCTCTCTCTCTCTCTCTAATTAAAACTCTAGGGTAAAGAGTTGTAAGTCATTTAAAGCGAATTAAGTTGTAAAACACAGTAACGCATAAAGCATTATAGGAGGTAAATAAAGTTCGCACGTCTTCCGAGTAAAAACTGACTTTTACTAGAAATACTTTTAAGTAATTTTATCCGTTTCCTACCTCACTAAAGCGTTACGCATACTGAACGCTATGCCCATTCTATTTCAAGTAGTCGTTTGATGGTCAGTGAGTCCTCTCCTTAAGCTTTTGACCTGTGTACTAAAACCCATATTCCGAAATGCTTGAGGCGCATCTGTCTCTTTTCCACACTTGCCATTAGAGTCAAAATGGAATTTTTTTAGGGCCCTTGTTTCTCTTAGCTATGACAGATGGCGCTAGCAGAATAAAGAGGGATAAATGTCAACGAAATGGCTAACCTCTAGCAGTCAGTATTGAAGGTGACAGTTAAATTTTTATATTGTTTGTTTTTATGTTTCAAAACTGTCAGTATTTCCTGCGCAGTACAGTCTGAAGGTCTTCAAGTCGCGGGTAAATAGGTACCTAATGAACAAGTGTGTTCCATCGTCGACCACATCGCTGCTTAACATCAGGTAGGATGGTGATCAAACGCTTGTTCGTCGTGTTTAAAAAAAACTGTCTGAAGTTTTAGTAACCTACCCAAATAATGAAAAACATACTAAAATATAACTAACAAAAGTCACCCTGGACAACTACTAGCGACATCTAGGTAGGAATTCGAAAATTTCGTAAAAGTAAAACACCACAATCACAGATCTCTGTACAAACGTTGTCTCGCTCTATTATTGCTTGAGTTAAAGAGAGAAGGAGTCTATGCTCAAGCGACACTTGAGTACAGATTAATGTTTCAGAATACGGTCCTGTCTTACTTACATATGGTTGCTCAGGCGTCGACGGTACAATGACCTCGTCTGTGGTCGGAGCCATCTTGAACTGGACATGGATGAATCAGTGGTAGGAATATACGATTCCCAAGTTAAGGTAATTTGTAATTAGTGGTCATATAAGTGGAATTTCAAAGAGGCATTATGTATATGATGATTATAACGAATTTAGTAGGTAGTAAACTAAGCCGGAAAATTCCATATCATCTCAAAAAATACGAGCTTAGTCAGGTATTTCTTGCTAATATTTTCCAATCTTTCTCCTAATCTTTGTAACCTATATGGTAAACGACGCGGTTTATACCTTTATCGTCATTTCTCTGCTCTTATCCCACATTAAGTTATCGGGATAAAGTGCAAAATCTATTGGCCCAACAAATGTCATCAAAGTCCGTTTAGTACTTTTAATAGGAATGATATGTATGGAAGAAAGGTACCTATGTTAATGGGGAAAAAACTCCAAAAATTGCTTATCTAGATGTCGCTAGTAGATGTCCAGGGGGACTTCTGTCATTTGTATTTTAGTACAGTTTTTTAATAATTGGAACTGACTCCTTTGTAACATTTAAACAAACGATAAAGAAATTAAGTGTCACCTTCAATACTAACTGCTTGAAATTAGTAACTTCCTTGACTTTCATCCCCCTACTACAGCTAGCACCATCTGTCATAACTAAGAGAAACAAAGGCACTGAAAATTCCCCATTATAGATTTTCTCGGATCCAGTCGTTTATATTAAGTTATTTTGGATAATAAACAATAGTAATTCAATGATTAGTCACAGTCCGTTCATTGCTTCTTGCATAAAATAAACAAACATTCATGATGCAAACTATTTTATTTGTATTATTAAATGAATAATTAACACACATAAAAAGTGATTTCATTCGAGCGTTAGTATTATTATGAAACGACCAATACTCGGTTCATTTTTACGTCGGACCGTTTGTTAAAACGTACCGCATTTCACCATCAGCCCCTATTTGTCCACTGCTGGACATGGGACTCTCTGATTGCAGGCCATACGCATCCAGCTTCTGGTAGCCATCTTGCGCATATCATCAGTCCACATTACCTGAGGGCGTTCTATACTCCGTTTGCGGAGACGCGGTCTCCACTCGAGAACTCGTTTTACCTCGTTTGTTTTACCGCATCTACGTATAACATGTTTTATATATTTTTCAGAAAATACTTACCTTTTTTCTATTTTACCAACAATTTGTTAGTCATAAAGTTGTCTCGCACGTTTCTAATTGCATCTTTGACATTTCAGAAGCAGTAATTATCTATTATTCAATAAGTTTTGACAAAAAAAGTAAATTCTCTGAGGAAAAAAAAAAATTCTAACTGCCCGATTATTACATAAGTTAGTAATAACGCCTATAAAGTATAATAAGGGAGATGACATTTAACATGATTGCAGGTGTTACGACTGTTTTTGTGACAGCATCGCGCAACGCGTCGTGAATATGTTGACAAGTACAGTCAGTGTTAAACGCATATATGCGTCACAGATTTTGCGTCTCTATTTGCCATTCATATACGACTACAATTATACTATACGCGTATCTCCCAAAGGGGATGCCAAAAAGGATTCGAAACATTATTTTAACGACAAATGGGGAATTTTCTTTGACGTTTGCCTGACAGTTTTTCGGGCGGGGAACTGTCATTACTGTGAACCTTTGTTTGGAAAGTATGACAGTAATGACAGTTGATATTTGATAATTGATAATTCGATGTATTACTGGCTCCAAGTCGTAGGTAGATATTCAGTTCCCAAGCTTAATCTGGGTCCCAAAAATACCTGACAGATTTGCCAGCAAACAGCTTAAGAATTAGGTATTTTTAAACTCATTTTCCTCGACATAGAGGTCACTACTAGTTTCTGTATCGATTGTCAATCAGAATGCTGATCAGAAATGTGAATGTTGATGTCAATAAGTATTTTGATTGAAGTTGTTTCAAGAAGTTTCGATCAAAGAAGTTTTGACTGATGATTGACATATAACACAGTAGCGTCATCTTTTGACAAAATAGAGAAACTAAATAACAATGCTTCATTCAAACAAACATAGTTACATTGAAAGGAAACAAGTAATGTCGTATGCAGCTCATCATTGACATTAGTGTATTGGGGTGACGGTCTTAAGATCCAGCCCACGACTCAGCGATGCAGGCACATCATCACATGACGCATGAGGTCGTGATCTAAAGGTTACTGTTCAATTCATTGTTTTCGTGAACTTGATGCACTTAACTGTTTAGTTGTAACTTAGAAAAAAACCTAGGTTTGGGTTTGATTTCTGCATTTTGAACAGATGTCTTCTAAAACAACGTTTGTTTTGTTGTTCTAATAGGTAACTAGTTTGAGTTCACAAATATGTGAACTAAGGTTTAAAAATGCATGTAACATATTTTTGTTACCTTATTTATTTTCGAAGCCTTGGGAGTGTTCTATATTTAAGAAACTAATATGGTGGACATATTTGCTGGATAAAATCCTTTAGCAATTCGTTCATAGAAAGAGTTTTCATACAGCGAATTCGGGAGGCGCATAACAGGTGTGTTTTGAGGCGCACCACTCATCTGAGTGACAAATGATAATGCGGCTGTGGCCCTATGGAAGAGACTCGAGGTGCGCAGGCGTGATTGATGGTGACTCTTGTCAGTTCACCCTTAAATATGAAATCCCCCCCCCCATTAATGCAACTAGCGCCATCTGTCATAACCAAGAGAAAAAGGGCGCTAAAAATTCCCCATGGCAACCTATTATGTATCATTAAAAGGTACTATAATAGGTCTTCGTAATTGTTCACTTGTATGGCAATTAAGTAATAACATACACAGTGGAATTGAGAATCTAATTAGGTACTTATGACTTAAAGCAAGGCAGTTCTATGGTGTCTGGTCACCATCACGAGGGAATTATTTGTTAACACTTTCATGGACACGGTAAATAAGACGGTATAAGTTTTATTCTTATCGTGTCCACAGGCGAGGCGTGTCCCCGGTGGGTTTGAACAATTGTTTAACATAATTATCCGGACCTCTGCCTACCCCTCTTATTTTTTAAGTATCTTTACAGTACGGTAGCAACAAGTAACATTATTTTTTCGCCGATATCTTCGTCGTTTATGAACCGATTTTGATGATTTTTTGTTTATAAGAAGATATTTCAAATGTGATCCCATGATAGTCAGGGTTTAATGATGGGAAACCCAATAAAACGAGGGGAACTTTTATATATCGTATGGTTGGGGGGACTAATGAACAAGCGTTTGACTACCATCCTGTCTGATGTTAAGAAGCGATGGAGCACACTTGTTCATTAGATACCTATTTACCCGTGACTTATAGACCTCCAGAGTATACAGCGCAGGAAACAGAGACTCCAGCAAGTCATTCCACACCATGGTGTTTCGCACTATGAAAGTAGACGCAAACCGTTTGGTTCGCGTAAATTGTATATCCACCTGAACCCCTAGCAAAGAGCGTCAAGAAAGACACGACATAGAGTAAAGACGCGCTGTGATTGGCTGTTATGTCACACATCGTGCGACTCAGTTTGTTTCAACCAATCGCAGTGCTTGGTATGTCTTGTCATGTCTTTCTTGGAGCGCTTTGCTAGGGGGGCTGGTATGGATGACCTTTTGCCGTTCTCCTGATTTTCACCTGACTTCATTTTGGGTGAAGATGGTTCTTGTTTTTTTCAAATTATCACGTCCTAACACAACAATGACTGTAAGTACCTAATCAAATACACTGTCGCACCTAGGCACTGATGGCTGGCAGTCGTGATGACCTCATGTGTATGAATGTGTTAATATTTAAACGTGATATGGACATGAATGCAACAAGATTTGCCAGACGATTATGTAATTGACATTGTATGGTATTTATTTCCATTTGTAGTGTTGTTGGCGTGTCGAGGACATTTCTAAACTCTACCTACATACTGCGTGTAACAGGACCATGAGCAATGGTCTTAGAAACGTTGTTGGGCTCATTTATATGAAGAATTTTTACTTTTGGGAGATGACATTTAGTGTGTGAGGATTGATTTTTTTTTTAATTTCTCCACATTGTCGCCATACCTAGAAAAAGTTGTTCATATTGACGAGCCCAACAACGTTTCTAAGACCATTGCTCGGGGTCCTTTTACACTCTGTATTGAACTGTTTCTGTGCCCCCTTACGGGATCAATTTCGAAAAATCCTTTCATATCTCACGTAAACACCATAAAAAGAACCCCTGTCAAAAATTTCAGCTTTCTAGGATCAAGGGTTTGGGCTGAGCGCTGATGAGTCAGTGACGAATGAATAGTTAGACATATAGATATATAATATATGATATTAATTAATATACATGATATAATGTTAATGTAGGTATTTAGAAAATGTTTACTTAAAGATCATTGACAATACAACAAAATTTTACTGTATTAACGGTGCCTTAATATTAATAAGATTTGCCATCATTGTTTCAGATGATGGAATAACTTCGAAGGCAAGATGTGCAAGAGCCATTCGCAGCAGTACCTGAGATATCAGCTGTCGACAAGTGGATGACGAAGGTACGTTCCTGTGGTCATGAAACAATATAAAACTATTATTCGTTTCGTACTCATTTATTCTTTTTAGTGACATAAGTCTCGGCAAACGGAGTGTAGGACGCCCTCAGGCAAGGTGGACTGATGATATACGCAAGATGGCTGGCACAAGCTGGATGCGAGAAGCCGAAAACAGATCACAGTGGCGTGCAATTGGAGAGGCCTATGTCCAGCAGTGGACAAGTATGGGCTGATGATGATGATGACGTAAGACCTAGAAATTCAACAAAATACCATTGGGAATAATCGTATTCAATATGAATTGTATATTACTTTGGAACTAAAGGGTTCTTAGAGGCTGCCAGCTTTATCTTTTACACTGGACACCGGCGTTCCCATTACAGGACATTAGATTTATTGATTAAATGAATCTAATGTGAAGCGAGTGATCACCGTAGGGTTTTAGTGGGTGCGAGTCCTGTATAACCCCGCTGTTGTCCCCACCAGCGGTGGAGTATCCATAAAGGATTTCCCCACGATATAATAATTACACACATCCATTTTTCTTCTCCCAGATACCATTTCTACTTTCTTTTCTCTTAGGTCGGTGGTGATCTTCAATGATGGCGCAGCAAGGGATGGGTTTGGGCGGAGAGCGGCGCTACTCCGTGCCCTCGAACCCAATGCTGCACGACCGGGGGGTGCACTCCGAGGACTTGCACGCTTGGTCTATTTATAGGTAAGAGCAAATTGTGTTACAATCCCTCAAGTTCTGATCCCCCTAGCAGTTCTGTCTGATTTTGTCAAAAACTGATTCCGGTTCCTTAGAGTTCAGGGTTTGGATTTAACAGCGACGTTGGCTATCGGTCATTCTAAGTTCAGGTGACAAACTAGTTATTAATAAACTGACAAAGATATATTGTCTTTGTACAACTTTTAAAGACGGGCAATGAACGACGTAACCTTATCCTACCTTATAAATGCGAAAGATTAATTGTATGAAATGAGGTGTTATTTGTGTTTTAAGCCTTCACAATGACTTCACTAGAAATAGATTATAACCTGAATTAGGGCATAGACTATAGGTTATTCAGAAACTTCCTTTGCTATTTCGTCTCCGAAAAGGAATAAATGTCCACCTTTTGATACAATTTTTTTACGTTTCATAATATTGATACCAGATGAAATGGACTAGAGTAGAGGTCGCCCCAGAAGGATATATACAGACCAGATTGGTGATGTCCTGGCCGAAGGTGGCGTGAAAAGTACTCGAAACCGAAGGTCATGTATGAAAAGATGTATGAATGTAGTTGAAGCGAAAGAGGTATGTCAGGACCGTGACAAATGGAGATCTGTAGTCTCTGCCTACCCCTCTGGGAGACAGGCGTGAAGTGTATGTATGTATGTATGTATGAAATGGACTAACTAGTAGGGTTTACAGAAACGTTCAGCTTCAGCTGGAGGTATTTTCGGATCATAATGCAATATTAAAATTGACTTTTATCCCAATTTCCGGCAGACAAAACCTAAACTCGGACTTCACGGACAGCGCGCTGGGCAGCACTGACAAGAGCCCGCTGCCTTACGGCAACTTCCAGCTCAGGGACACCACCGTCCAGTCCATACTCTCACATCCTAGATATGGCCCCAAGTGAGTATCGTTTTTCCTGTTGTTGGTATTAAGTTGGAGGTACTTATCCTGATGGAAGCATGTGTATTGATGTTTTAAGAATCTCTAGAGGGTTTGAAAGAACCTTTGGTTTGATGTGCCCTATTTAGGTCACCAATCTAAGTGTTAGCAGAGATTTTAAGGATCTAGATTAACTTTCACATTCTGTGTTACAATTTTGTTTACTTTTTTTTAGTATCAGGCCGTGGTGTGATATATGAAAATAAGGAAACTAAGTAAGCACTCAGCGTCAGAAACGTAGCCTAAAATATTTTTAATTATTTAATACCACTTTGTCCTCGTTCAGTAGTGGTCGTCATGCGACTAAACATGATGATACCATTTCTAGGTATAATCAAATAAAGTTCAAATAAGCATTAATGTTGAAATCTGTCATTAAAACCTCAAATTCTCTATTTCAGATCAGCGTTAGGTTCTAACATGTATACCTATCTGAAATTCGGTCTTCCACGCGTTTTCCCGCCGAACCACAACGGCTCTCAGCGGTCTAACACACCGAAACCCAAGACTTCCATCGGAAGCGCGATGAAGCCGGCACCCAGGGTCCACCGTCATAGTCGTGGCGTGAGGGAGACCTCGTCAGGATACGACAGCTCTGACAACGAGACAACCACGAATTATAACAAATACAGTCGCAAATACCGGTCTGATCCTGACTTCCGAATGCAGCAGGTGCATCAGTCTTATCAGGTATGTCTAAACATAATCGTATACATACGAGATTTCTATTCTTAAGGAACGTAGAATATGGTTTTGGATGGTTAAGATTTCAGTTAAGGATGACTGTGTCCGACTGCATCAGGTTCGATTTCAGCATGTACGTGGTGTTGTGATTGGTGAAAGAAAATTACGTGTGGAATCCTACGTAGCAAAACACTAAAATGACGATAGGCTCACCACCTATCACTTTGGTTTGGTGAGATTATGGTTATCAATGATAGCTACCTCTGCTTTATCTTAATGGTAAAACAACTTACTTACGAATTTCCTCAGCCAAGCCCCGGCGTGCCCTTGGTAGCGATGCAGCAGGCCGGTATCCAAAGAGAACAGCACTGGAGCGGCGCGCGCAATAAGTCAGTCAGTGAAGCCAACCTGCTGGGCATAGACGCGCGCCCGCATCGCTCCCACTACGGGACTAACAGACGGAGCAGCGTCGCTGACTACGTTGATGGGGACCATCATAGGTGTGGATCATCAACAATATTGACCAATGAAAATCATTTCGTTATTGATTGTTTAGATTCTTGGTTCACAACTTGAAATTCTTTTCAAAAAAGTCGATCTTGCTCACAAAAACAACTGAAACCTTAATGTCAAAAAGTATTTTACACAAATTACTACCGACTGAGTTTTATTTCCAAGAAACTTTCCATTCAGCAAGTCTAGTTCTTTCCATTTCCATTCAGTAGTCTTAACTATACTCACTAACGACCCTGGTACCTCTTATGGTACTAAAACGTTTTTCGAGATTCAGACCCTAGTCAAGTCAAAATCCTTTTAGAATGGTCTTAAAAATATATATTTCCAATGTATAAATTAATCTTCCAGTTATATGGTGGGCGCATCGCACTTAGGTGGTCGGGTGTCGAAGGCGGGCAGTCACCTCTCCTTGGCGCAGTCGCGGAAGCTGTCCACACTGCGGCCAAACGACCACGTGGACGGATACTCTCATTCCGCATACAACTACCCCAATTATTATGTGAGTGACAAATTAATATACACCTACAATCCAGTGGCAGTTGGGGAGAGACTTCAGGAGATCAGATCGGCCCTTTTTTCGTGTAATTTTATGGCTGTATACCGTCTGGAAAGATACTATACCAATTAGCCCTGGCCGCTGTAACACCAGATTCTTTTGGTTTGGAGATTGAAGATGAGAGGTTCAACAAAGCCAGCATCACTTTCAAGTGGTAGGCGACGGATACCCGGTTGATCTCAGTCACCGTAGATGGCGAGCTCCATACCTGAGGCCCAAGCTGGCTTGCTTATGCTTCTCGTTATATTGTTTTACAACACACAAAGACAATAAAAAATACTCATAAAGTTTAATATCCCCAGGTAAACAATCTAGAGATCACGTCACCTCAAAACCCGTCGACGCTACTGGTTTCTGGTCTGAACTTCGAAGTGCGATCCGGCGAGGTGCTGGGAGTACTGGCCACTACACCCCACGAAGCTACTGGGCTCCTGGACGTGCTGTCTGGTGACAGGAAGGTGGGTTAATACTCTAATGTTATTCGGGATCTACATCTACTGTATTATCAAAAGTATAATATGTACGACAAATCAAATTCAGGCTAACTAATCCAATTACGGACATTACACGGAGGAATAGGTGAAATTTGACGAAGGTTTTATACTGATATTGAGTATTAGAGAGTATCTTATACAGACAAAGCATTGCTAATGCTTCAGTCGAATAAGTTCAGGTTTTCAATATGTAGGTACGTTAGTATGTATTTTATTGGTTGTGTTTGATGACGGCAATTCACGTCATCATCAGCCCATACTCGTCCACTGCTGGACATAAATAAATTTCGTACTTTATTAATAGAAAAAAAAACCGATTTTTTTAAAAGAAATATCTCAGTAAACCATAATAACCTTCCCCCAAACAGAAGCTATCGGGCGACATAGTGATCAACGGTCAGCCGGTGTCAGCGGCGACGGCGCGCGCGGTGTGCGGGCGGGTACGTGCGGGGGGTGCGGGGGGCGCCGGAGGGGAGCTGTGCGCCGCGCTCAGCGTGCGTCACACGCTGCGCCAGCACGCCGCCGCCGCGCCCAGGCGTGGCAAGCCCGCTGGCGGGGACCGGGTATGTAGGACTACTACCTACTTGCATACATACTTGTACTGCGTGAAAAAAGACCCCGAGCAATGGTCTTAGAAACGTTGTTCGGCGCGTTGATACAAACAACTTTTGCTATGGCCACAATGCGGGGAAATGCAAAAAAATCTCCAAAATCAATCTTTTGCCCTAGATATTGATATTTTTTTCCCATTTCCCTATGTTGTCTCCATAGTAAAACTATTCATAATGACGAGCCCAACATTTCTAAGACTATTCCTCGGGGTCCTTATACACTCTGTATGCATTTGGATAATGATATTTTGACGCGTCACTGCAAAAAATTCGATGTGATTATTAATATCATTACATACATATAATATTCTCGCCACACAATTATGATCACGGGCTCACCCCCAGTAACGTTGGGTTAAATAGGCTTGAAAAAACGTGGGCATTTGCCCAGCAAGTGCCTTTGAGGTAAGAAATAAAATGAATAAGGTTGAAATGGTTCGGCGTTGTCTTCGATGATTTGATTGGATGCTTCATATCCTCCAAGGAAAAGCTGAATTACATACGTGAAAAATCCGAAATAACCATTGAATGTCGGCAGCATTCATCACTCCACTTCTAATCAAAATCTTTCTTTCAGATAAACATGCTAATAGAAGAGCTCGGTCTAGAACAAGTACGAGACACAAGCGTGGGAAGGCTCACACGCTCCGAGACGAGGCGTCTCAGCGTCGCTTGCGCCTTACTAGCGGACACACCCATACTGATCCTCGACCAACCGGCGAGGGACATGGACATCTTCGACACCTTCTTCCTGGTGGAGTACCTGAGGAACTGGGCTGGGGGCGGGAGAATTGTCATCATGTCCATCCATCCGCCGACTTACGAGATATTTGCTATGCTCACTAAGGTTTGTTGGTTTATTTCGTTGGACAGTGTCGAAGTAGCTGTGGGTATGTGTTTCAATACAAGGAACCAAAGGCACATCACTTATTGTCTATTAGAATATGTTCATCTGAGCCCAATATAAGCCTAAGAGTTTCTGCCGGCAGCTCGTAACAAAACCAGCGGGGCGCGT